>KQ993809.1:52081-73505 GCA_001598015.1 Dorcoceras hygrometricum | reverse complement strand
TAAATGTGAGGATGTTGAGGAGTAGTACGCAATGGTAGTTATGTGCAAATGGTTGAAAATACGTAAACCCATGTTGTCATAAAAATCGAGGACAAAAGTTTCCAAATCGGGTACAATATTCTGAAATTGGAGCATAAATATTCTAAAATCGAGCACAATTTCTATAAAATCGAGCATAACACAATAACAAAACATTCATTGGGTCTCGCAAAACGTAAACTCATGGGTCGCGCACAAAAGTTTCAAAATCGGGTACAATATTCTGAAATTGGAGCATAAATAGTCTAAAATCGAGCACAATTTCTATAAAATCGAGCATAACACAAGAACAAAACATTCATGGGTCTCGCACAAACGTAAACCCATGGGTCGCGCACAAAAGTTTCAAAATCGGGTACAATATTCTGAAATTGGAGCATGAATAGTACTAAAACGAGCACAATTTCTATAAAATTGAGCATAAATAGTTGCAGACTTCACAGATTCCTCCTGTTTACTTCTCTTCTTTTGAGCGTTTCAACTCCAACGGACTTCTCTTCTTCAACTGCTGTTTCAGACTTCTTCTAACTTTACGTTCTAGATTTTTCTTCAATATTCTTCTCGCATCTCTTGATCAGACTTCTCCAGACTTCGGGTTTAAATTCCTTTTCAGCAGTTGTCCAGATTTCTACTGTACAACTTCCCTTCTTCTCTTCTATGTACGCTATACTCTGATCAGATTTCTTCTGTTTACTTCGAATCAGATTTCTTCTTCATCGGACATTTCTTCAACAGATATGCTTACGTCACGCTTGAGGATTTACCTGACCACACCAAATCATGGTTGTTGTCCCTCTAGTGCACCAAATCGGCTTCAAAAACAAACCACAAATCGCCAAGCATAATTCGACACAAACGAAAGAAAAGGGGGAAGCACAAATACGAGGGAACCGGGGAAGACAGGGGGAGAAAATGACAAATTAGGGGAGAAATCAGTGGGATAAATCGGGAACAAATTAAGAATAAATGGAAGAAACAGACAGTATCGGGGAATAAGTTGGAAAGGAGAGAATTAAGTTACAGGGAGTTAGAAACAAGTTTGTATGTGTCTCAGGGACTGCAGAATAAGTTTTAGATAAATAGGGACTGAGAAGCAAGACACTTTTCTGATCAGGGATTTATCACCAAATTACCCATAGAACATCCTACTGTATCAAAAATGATGCAAAGTAATATTCTACGCCATGTCAGAAAGATCTAATCATATGTCAATAACAACTATAAAGTAAAATTCACAAAATTAAAAAATAATATTATACATTATGAAGTAAAGAGAATTTAGAAACAACACTAGAGTACAATCATCGTCAGTTCCGCTTAAGACGATCTTCTTGTACACCCTTTGGAAGAATAGAATCATAAAAGCGAGACGATCGGCAATGAATAGTAGGAAGAGCAGTTCGTATCACAAGCTGTGCATTCATTGATTTTTATATAAGTTGATGATGCAAGAAACGATAGCTTCTTTACAATGAAGATAATTCCTAAAGATATTGAATTCAATACATCTATTTATAGGGAGTATATAACAATGCAAATCTTGGAAGATAATATCTTTACATGTAATGTTGATCGCAAATCTTTTAAATTTATTTAAACTAATAATCATTTAAAAATATATTATTTCATCACATTCCCTGTAATTGATTATTTGCACAACGATCGATGGTAAATCATCTGTTGCCTCGTTAAAACCATGACATGAAAAACCAGTGGAAAAAAAACTGAGCGAAGGGAATGAGTATAACAAAAGTTCTTTGAATTTATGCCAATGACATATGCACCTCGTTACAAACTTATTAGGAAAAACGAGCGGCCAATCCTAATGAAGGAAAAGAATACGTATTTCGTGTTTGTTAACTACCTTATGAAAAATATTTTCTTGAAAACTCTATGGGACAAAAGTGAGCAAGGGAGAAAGAGTACATTTGGTTTTACTTCTCCCGTTGCGAAATTGGTGAAAACAAAGGACTCAACATGGAGCTTAGAAGATCAGATCAAGTCGGATCTAACAGCGTGTTTTAATCAGATCTGATCTGAGCATAGCTGAGTAAGGATAACTCAGTTTAGAACAGAGTGTATGAGCGGAGTAAGGACAACTCAGTTTAGGATATCAGTTTAGAATAGAACAGAACAGCTAAGCAGATCAGATTGAAGCTTAGCATCTTAGTCAGATTAGAGCTGAAATCAATGCATTGACTTGAGAGATCAATTATAGTCATTGAAAAACTCGGGGAAATCAATCAGAAGATATTAAAATTGGTAACGTACGAAGATTGCCTATTTTGAGCAAAAATATTGTACGTTTAACGTGCACTTGCAGAGAAAGTATAAGAATTGTGTATGCATTAATTTCTTGGAGGCAAAAATATAAGTATTAATCGGTTGGGTCTACATGTAACACTTATTTGTTTGGTTTGAAGAATTAAATTTGGGATACAAATTTAAATTACATTTTTAACCTTTATAAAAATTAAAAATATAATAAAAATGTAAATGAGGGATAATATTATAATTTTACATTGATGATTTGATTAAATAATTAAATATGATATGAAATAAATATGTAATGATTTGATTGATGCGAGATATATAATATTACAGCCAAAATTGGGATGAGATAGGGTTAATATATGGTTATTAATATTATACTGCGAGAAGAATGCAAGTTCTAGTTTTTACATTTTTGTCTATTTTTGACGTGGTCAAGCTATATGTGTTGAATCTGTGAAACAGATCAGATCTTAATTTTGATGAACAAAAAACTTGTTCTTATGTTTCTAACAGTTTACGTGAGTGCACCGGTCAAGCTGGATGCAGAGATGTCATATCCGAACAGAGTCGATTAGATCAGCTGAAAAACTGTGCAGTATAAGCGAAGAACTGAGCTTAGTCGAGAAGAGAAGTGATCAGTTCAGAGTTATGATAGAAAAAAAATAGTTCAGAGCAAGAGCGGTCAGTTGAAGAGCAGTTTATTTCAGAAAAGTTTAGTTCAGACAGCATATCAGTTGAAGAGTAGTTTAGTTCAGAACAGTTCAGTTCAGACAACTTACCAGTTGAAAAGCAGTTTGGAACAGCATAGAACAGATGAGTTCAGTCAAGAAGCAAACTCTTTGAATAGTTCATATGACAGCAGTTCAGATCAGTTGAAGCGCATAGCAGATCAGTTGAACATAATAGAGGAGATAAGTTCAGTTCAGATATAAGCAAAACATAAACATATCAGATCAGTCAAATAGAAAAGTTCAGTTTAGAACAGCGCACGGTTAGATAAAGAGAAAATTGATCAGATCAGAACAATAGACTTAGAAAAGCTCAGATAAGAACAAACGAACAGATACGAAGAGTGGTCAGTAAACAAAGAGCAGCATAGTTCTATGTACAGATCAGGTTGGAGTTTCACATCAGATCAGTTCATATTAGAAATAAGATCTTATTAAACAGAACTGATCAGAAAGGAGTTCAGATCAGATCAAGCACATGCTACCAGCTCTGACGAACAAATCAGTTTGAACATACTAATTCAAGACCGAAAAGATGAAATTCAAATTGATTTGACTTATACAACAAAACGTCAGTTCAGAGCTGACAAAAATAAACTATAGCATCACCTACTCTTGTATGAAGAAAGGACAACAAGAACACAAAGTCAGAAACTTTACATAAGCTTTTCAACAGCTATAATCTTTTGTCCAAAGTTCAAATCAGATCAGATGTTATTTATACAAGCTGAGCAGGCTACGAAGAACTAGACTCGAATGAAAGGGTGAGAGACTCTCAGCTGCATGCGTGCACAGAGTGTTGGTTCGGGAAAGAATAGAAAAATCAGTTGTACACCAGCAAATTTCACCTAGCTGAAATGAAGATCACTAAGAAGACAACAATGTGTGAGTGATTTGTGAGAGTTGAGCTGAAACATATTAATACTCACACATACTCACATTCACTCACAATATATGAGATACGAGCGTATCAGATTAGCTGAGTGAATGTGAAAACAATCAAATCAATGTAGTCTTCGCACAGAGACATTAAACATCTGCAACAGAGTTGAGTCCAGGAGTTCATCTTGGGTAGTGTGGTAAGTCCCAACTGAGTGTGTTTGTACAAGGTATTGTATAAATCGCAGTATTATAGTGAATCCTTCCGGTTTGGAAGAAGGGAAGACGTAAAAGATGCTGCTTTCGAACTTTCAGAAACAAATCTCGTCTCCATCCTTTTTTATAGCGTACTGATTTATTTCTTTCTGCATTCATGTTTTCAACCGATTTAAGTTTCAGTTTACTGGAGTATGTCGTGTCTTTTCCGACTGGTATTTCAGACCAGGCCTGATATACTCTCGCTGCTCAAACCTTTCAAAAAAGGAACTATTGCAGCTCCGAAATGATTTCAAAATCACAACTAGCAGTTCATGTTGTTTCGTTTAAAACTGCTTTTAAAATGGACATTGTCCTACTCCATGCTATCCCCCAGCATTGGCTAATAGCCATGTCTTTTGGCCTAGTAGTAAGCGTTTAACTCTAAAAATTGGTATCAGAGCGAGGTCAAGGGTTCGATCTCCTAAGAAGCATTTTATATATTTCGTGGTGGGTTGTTGAGTTAAGCGTGCATGGGTGAGAGAAGCACTAGGATGGGTGACCTCCTGAAATGCTCTCATACGTCAAGTTGTTGACCTGGTGCCGCTTGATCTGGTTGGTCAGGTGGGCTGTAAAAATATGATTTCAGATCTTAATGGGTAATATCTCTGCTGTGGATAAGATCGATGGTCGAAAAGGATAATATTGATCTCTAATGAAAATGACATAGCACCAGCAGTTAGACACGCATCTCCCCGAACTCATGAGCCTAATCCAGCCCTAACGTACACAATATGTGTACTCTGTGCTGCTACATTAGGAAATAAAGTTGTACTTTCATAAATAGCTATAACTTTGGGCCTAGTGGTAAGCGTTTGAGTCTAAGAACGAATATGTTATATGGTCACGAGCTGAGAAGGCAATTGCACATTGGTCCTTGAGCTCTACCGACGATTACTAAATATTATCTCTCTTCGAGAACAACTTAAGGAAAGTGCAAACGGATAAGGTTTATTTAAATTTATTTCCAATAGCTATAGAACATATAAGTTTTTAGAAATTTATAAATTACTGATCTTATTATAAAAATGAATGTTAAAAAATATTTTGATAAAATTGTTTTAAGCAACTTAAATATGTTAACGTTTGATATATATTTTTATTATCAAAATCACCAAATATAAGAAAAAACTTAATAGTTCAGTCATTGATAGAAGTTGAAAAAAAATTTAAAATAAATATTTAAAGTTATTTAGTTTTGTTCACATATTTAACCAAAAAAATTTAATGTAATAATTTATCAAAATATATGAAGAATAGCATGAAGATTTAAGAAATGATTTAATATATTTTAGAGAATTAACATATTAAAATAATATCTTTTTGAAAAAGCAGAGGTGACGAACTTTTTCTAATAACTTTTAAACTCGGGAAAAAATCCGATTTCGTCCCCCTAGTTTGGGTTTGTTCCCAATTTGGTCCTTCTTATTTTTCGGGAGCTAAATTCGTCCCTCAACTTTTTAAAACATGTCTCATTTTAGTCCTTGCCATTTGTTTTTCGAGTCAACTTCTGATTTTCATATTTTCAAAATATTTTGTAAATATTAAGTTTAAAAAATAAATTATAGAGTATATAATGTGATCAAAAATGATAAGCTTAATTGGATCCAATATTCCATCACCACGCCTATATGAAATTATCGAATGACAATATTCCTAATATAATGTAATGTCCACCAACAAAAAAGTTATAAAAAGATATATGTTCCACCTAAAATCACCAAAATGACATTGATAAACAAAATCAACATCTAATATTTACCGACAAAAAGTTGTCCTTAGTAACCCAAATAATCCAATATCATCACGTTTCATAAAGTACAAAAATGACAATAATAAATCCGACATATCCATGTCAAATCATTATCACAACTATATTATCACTTCTTGGTCGGTTAATGAAGCTCGTAGCTCAGATACCGTCACAAAGTTTTTCTGGCATTTGACAATTACATTACTCGAAAAACAAATGGCAAGGACTAAAATGAGACATGTTTTAAAAGTTGAGGGACGAATTTAGCTCCCGAAAAATAAGAGGGAACAAACCCAAACTAGGGGGACGAAATCGGATTTTTTTCCAAACAATTTCTGTTAATAATAACGTTGAATAAACGGCATGGATGAAATTGGGATATTATTTAAAAGTTGAGGGACCAATTTGGCCGATGAGAAAGACGAGAGACCAATTTGGGAATAGTCCTAAAGAATAGGTACGAATCCGGGCTTTTTCCCTCTACTTCTATAAAACCTCAGCGCTGTCTTTCATGATATACTAGATAGGGGGCATAAAAAAGAGGGAGTAGTTGAAGTATGCTGAACAGTGAAGGCTCGTGGAGAATGCAATAAGATTTACGCTACTGGAATTGCATTATTGCAATTAGCTGTACATTGGTAAAACGTACATATTTAATAATATATAATGTATCGACGACAGATCCACTAATTATAAATTCACCGTTTAGATATGAACGACAGATCCACTAATTATAAATTCACCGTTTAGATATGAAGAAACACAAACAACAACAGAAAAAATATTTAAATTACCTAGTAATGCTTGTCTTTTTAGAGAATGATAATTTATAGTATTAGTGGGACCATATATTTATACAAGGGTCTTCTGAAGATTTATTGTCTTATTAATTTATTATCGCCGTAATACACCATTTCAAGTCGAGACTAAGGAAAAAATATTAGTTTAGAAAGGTATGTTTATCTAGTACTTATTTAGAGATGTTTTACTTAGAGATGTTTTACTAAGTTATTTCACGTATAAATGCTACAAGTAAGAAATTTGTTCATACGATTTCAGATTTTCCAATAGAAAATTTTTTTCCGTGATATAAATTTTAATTGGAAATTTAGATTTAGTTGGTGATCAAAATTTTGTTCAAATGCGGCAACTTTTGATTAAATGATATTTTGTTCAAATGAAAGAAAAAGCACCGATCTCTTAGGTGATAATGATGTACGGCCTAATGCAACATTCTAAATGATAAATAATATATTATCATTCTAAATCAAATCCACTCATGATAAAATCTGCAACTTCCCCATCACCTTTTTTCAATCACAAAGCTCTTTCGTATCACCTTTTTTCAGAAAACGTTGATCATCTATTGATACTGTTATATTGCCAATTAGTTAGATGCAGATTTTAGAGGTGTAATGCCGTCTGGCCATATCTGGAAATAATAAAAACAGAATTTAATGAATTAATTAAGATCTGTTGGCTTAGCAATTGGAGGATGATTTGCAACACTAAACATGCACAAACGAGATTAGAAAGAATATATCTTTTTTCTTTAAAGTTAACCCATTAACGGGCTAATCCTTATATAGTTCAGATGCCCTTTGGCCCATACAGGTTGGTCAATCGAGAGATATGCACGAGTAGGTAGGGGCCCGAGGGAGAGGACCCATATAACAAACTAATTCCCAGAGTATACCCCACAATATTTCAACAGGAAATATGCTCCACACGAGAATCGAATCCGTGAAGCCGGGGAAGTTATTATCACATCACCCCAGGTCTTACCAACTCGCATGTGCCTCTAAGGGCTAGAAAGAATATATCTTAAATCATGTGGACGAGGTGTTTGTGAAAGTGAAATGAGGTTATTTTAAAAAATTATGTGCAGCCTTTTCTAGGAAACATATTGGCCCTTGGAGTGCCCTCAAAATTATAATTTATAAATTTCTTTTTTGGGTTTCTGCATTTAAAATTGTAGATCGATGCAACTTTCAATTAGTTTTTTGAAAATTTGAACAGGTTTATTCCTTTGTTTTAAATGAAAGTTTAGAAACCCTCTTCTTCTTGAAAAACTATAAACATAAATAACATATCTGCACTCAACTTCTAAGAAATTTTACTATTCTGCAGTCACAAATATATCAAGTTTTCTTACGGGGCCATAAACTTCAATGAGCATGCCATAAAGCACTGATGCTGATCATAGTTGGAGATTTTGGCAAAACCAAGAAACCAACAAAGAAAGAATGAAACCAAGAAGAGGGAAGATACAAGTTGTATACATTGGAATCGTTGTTATTACATAGTGAGGACCAAAACAGGACGAAAAATAAATAATGGTATATATCCAACTGAGCCCAGAAAGCTAACCTATGGGAAGGGGTGCAAGACAAAGGCCTTCCAAGTCCAGAACCATAAGATTGAGAAAGTGGATCCCAACACAGCTCCTACAATGACTTGGCTCACCGTATGGACTTGTTGCGCGACCCGTAGCCACGACTGTGATAGCAAGGGAACAATTGCTCGTGTTATCATTGTGTCGTAAACAAGAAACGCCACGACACGGTTAAGTATAATATCATGACGATACATTCATGTACTTACGAAATAGGAAGCAAATGCCAAGAAAAGACTGCTTAGACACATTGTAAGCCCACTTATCCCATGCAATTCTACCACTGGAGAAAGAAAACACGTCAAAACATATATCTAGACTGTATATATGCTGAAACAGAAGTGTATAAAAATGTGAGGATAGCATACACGACAGATTTAGGAATGTGATGGTGTAAAAGAAGGATTGCGCATGAGAAGATGGCATCCCAGGGTCTGATCTTAATGTACAAACTGGTCTTTGTTGGTTCAGAATTTTCTTTAGCTGAGAAGATATCATAGCATTAACGACTGCGCCTGTGAACGCCCATAACGATCCTGCGTCGTGTCTCCACAACACGATTGCGCCGAAAACCGTTGACACAACCCATTTGCTCTGCATTATATATATCCATTACTCTCTAACAGCAGAAAATTAGGACCAATGTTCTTAAGTAGGGAAAACGGCACAACTTGTTCCGTAAGTTGGCATGTTTTGGTTCTCAGTCCTTTTTAGTGGAAGAGACTTCAGCATGTCCGTACCATCATGTCAAGCTAATAATGTTTGGCGGTACATCAACGGAAAAAGGACTAAAAAGTTTTGCTACTGAATAGCTTGACTACCGAAAACCGAAACAGACCAACTTACACTACGGTTTGCCCATTTTCCCTTCTTACATGCATAGACATTTAACAAACAGAAAACATTCTACCAACCAAACTATTGAGGGTGCCATGAATATTTTGAGTGAAGGCTCCCGGCTCAAAACTTTTGACAGTTCCCACCAGAGTACTTGTATTTGCATGGCCTTTCCTCGTGTAGTTTGGAGTGGGAAAGTCCAGTCTTCTGATCCATTTTCTTTTTCTTGACAACCTCATACGCAATTGTGCATTTTTGTTCCATTTTCCTGATCGAAATGCGGTGGCAACTACAATGGGTTTGATGAAAAGGGCTGACATTTTTGGTTTTAATTGCTTGATTTAAGTATAATGGCTGACTTGGAGGAGAAACAACTGGGAATTAACAGCTTTTCATTTTCTTGTTATCAAGCATAATCATTAGTTAATAGGATCCAAAAAGGGTATCTGCCCATGTTTCTTCGAACCTACAAACGACAAAATCCCATTGTATACGAGAAGTAAAGAATCTGCCGTGAGTACCAAAAAGACAAAATTGGTTGATGGGAATCTCGAATAAATTTAGAATCGAATTTTTCTTAGCATTAATAAGGCAAGTTGGCAATCCTACATCGTTTATAAATATAGAATCGTATATTTCTTAGTATTAATAAAACAAGTTGACAACTCATACATTTTTTATAAACAAAAAAAAAAACAAAACAAAACAACACAAAATTTCATGCTTTTTAATTATTGACAACTTATACATTATACGCATGATGCATGCACTGATGTCATGATGTTAAATATTAAATTCTGCATAGAAACTGGGCGATTCATAAAAAGATCATTTTCCAAAACTAACATTAAGTTAATATAAAAGATATTTTTTCCAAAGATAATAAGTATATTATTTATTAATATTAGTAGTAATAGTAATAGGTACTCTCATAATTAGGTGTGAGATATTAATATTAAAAAATAATAAATACTTGAAGGGAAACGATATTATGGGCAAAAATGATTTGAGAAGGATATTGTGAGGGGAAAAATAATTAATTAATAGGAATTTGACTAATCCACAATTGGAATTTGAAGTATGATTAGGTATCCTGGTGGACAGTTTTACGGGTTTATATTTGTGATGGTTCGATCAAATCCATATAGTAATACTTACGGAGTAAAAAAATAATAGTTTGGAAAAAGTTTTTGACCAAGTTCATATTTGTGAAAATAATATTCATAGCATGAAAAAATCTTTTATGATCGTGATTCATCTCACAAAATATGACTATTGAGGCGATGTCACACAAGTCTTTGTATAGAAGAATATATTGAGTGAAAACTTGTTAGTTCACAAGTAGTAATAATAGTAGGAAATAATGAATTATATAGCAAACCATGAAAACAATAGGATTATGATGTAAAATCATTAACATTATACAATGAAACTAAAAGTCATGATATTAAGTAGTTCATTAATTAAAATAAAATATTAGTTAACCATTAAATATGAAATTCCAAGAGTACCCATGAAGAAAATAATTTGAAAGCAAATAGTCAATGTATTTAGGAATGTTTACGACTAAAGGTGGTATGTTCATATATGAGAAGATTTCTTGGTTACATGATATATAGGTATTATAGATAATCGTTTGGTAGCCAGACAGTGCTAATGAATTTTACTAAGAACAAGAGCTATGATGGTGGAGCTGATATCGTCTTTAAGCATATGTTGATCAAGCAAAGTGGCATAATGGTGGAACAGCTTGTCCAACATCAATGTCTCTCCAAAATGACTCACGATCATCGATTCTTGAACGGATCTCACCGCATTGGCCACCGCCACTCCATAGCTTGAACAATTTCCAGCATCCTTGTCTGATTCAAACATTTCTAGTATCTCCACTTTGAACGACCCCTCCTTCCTTACTTCCTCTTCCATTTCTTCAAGTGATGGCGCATAGAAGTGAACATCGTACGAATCCAGTTTTTCCTCTGTAACTTCACCCTATCAACAATCAAATGACTGGTTATTTAGTCATCCATACTGTATTGTTTATTTGATCTGTACAAAACGTACCTCAGCAACTAAGGTAGCGAAAGATTGATATAGAAGCTCCCATAAGATATTGCAGGCAGAGTGAGAACCATTCCTTCCTAATAAAATGAGCACCATTTGTCCTCCACCGATGAGTTCCTGGGACCTTGACTTGAGAAATAATGACAAATCTTGTTGGAATTGTTCGAAGTATGCTTGATGTACTTGTGGCGGGCTCCTGTCCAATATGTATATGCCCTTTTTGTTTATAGACACGCCCTGCTCATCATAAATATTTGAAGGAACCTGCAATCAATAAAATGCACCAAGTATGGATTAGTATATATACATATATATTAATAATGTGCTAATTATTTAGTAGGAAGGAAAGTAGTGCACCCTGGATAACCAATGCAAACAGGATGAAGAATATACGACGTGCAAGTAATCATCTGGAAACAGCCTGCCATAAAATGAGCCTGGATAAGCAGCTACATACATACGACTCGTTGTCTTGAGCTCCCTGTACCAATCAGGCAAGGCCTGAAAAACAGCGTTGAAATCATTGGTTGGAAGATCATTGAGACACACCCTGAATTCTTGTACTTCCCTAGAATTGGCGATGGCTGCAGACTCCACAGTTTCCACAATATCTTTCATGTTTAAGAGAGTGTTAGGTCCTGAAGCACACCCGAGATCGGCTATTCCTATGCTCTTGGGCCAGCTTGTTGCCACCAACATTTTCTTTATGGTGTCCACCACTATGTGTTTGACCTTATCAGACGTCTTTTGCTGCACGCACGAGTACCATAAGAAGAATGTCGCTGAAACATATATGACAAGATCAGTATGAAAAATGAGAAACCTGAAGATAAGAATTTTCGGAATAGCTATTCTCTCCAACCCCTCCATTCATGTGGAAAGCTTTTTCTATATCCATGAGTTTTGAACAAATACCCATCCAATACCCCACAGGCAGCTAGTTTTCTTAATCTAAGTTTAATGGTCGGAGCAGGGATGAGCACCACTTGGAGGAGAACGACTTGGTATTTAATGACTATTCATTAACAAACACATGATTATGACTTTTGATTAAGCACCACGAAGTCATTCCAAAAGGAATATCCAAAGAAGGGCATACGCTCAAGAAATGACAAAATCCCATACACTAAAATCTAATCAACTTAATTTTTTGATCTAAATCTGATATTCCCCTCGCTAAATTAAGAGGAGAAAAACAAGATAAGATTGGTGACTATTAATCTCTTATTTATCTTCCATGTTTAATTTAATACACAGATACTATAAACTCTCGACCTTTCTTTTGAATTATAACTTTTTTTATTACTATTTAATTGGTCACAAGATAAATATTTTAAATGATTAAAAAGAACATTTAGAACTTCAACATATGCATGACTTATCCATTGATTTTAGCTACGAAATAATTGGTTAAAAGTTGATAGTACAGTATGAATAAATTTTGAACTGATAAAATTAATCCAAGAGTTGTTTCTAATTAAAATTTACAATCATAATTAAAAGAAAAATAGCGTCTCACCAACAAATGCACATATGTTCAAACATTTTGGGCATACAGCAAGATGAACAGACATGATTATCCTTGTTGGAGTTTGGGGGCTAGAAGTATCTTTTGCTCCACGACATGTTTTTTTGGTTCAAAGGGTTATCATTAAATTTTGGAAATGAAAAAATATCTAACACCGGCAGGAGAAATAAGAGAATATTCTGATACACGAGTACATGCACAGTGAAAGGAGGGAAAATCGTGTAATCAAATTAATTTCCGAGATAAGGTTTTGATGCTTTGTAGAGATGAGAAAATTACCATTTGAAAGTAGCAAGTTCAGGAGTGGAGAAGAAGATTGGCGCAGGGCTAAATTTGAAAATGTGCAGATACTGTCAAATTGACAACGTGACTGATACTGAATTGAGGTTGCAACCCCGTTTACATACAAGTCCAAAATGACAACTTGTTAAAATGATCATAAGAACTGGTTAATCCATGCGAAACAGCTGTCCAGGAAAGGCATTCATTTGTTGAAGCAGATCCTGAAGCCATTGCCCGATCTGAGCATGATCTTCAACATCATCACCCCTAGACTGCTCCTTCTTCTAGAGAGATGACCTATTATTGACTTCATGTAGACATTTCTGATAGGGAACCAAATAAAGTAATGCATCGAAAGAGTACGAGTAGAAAACATAAAAGCTATTAGTTACCAAAGAAAATAAATTTACTTTAATATGTGTCAACCTTTTCGTTACCTGAACTCCTGAAGCTACGGTGACCTGATTCTTCAATGGTTCAAAGTACTAGGACCAAATAAACCATATGACAGAGAAAGAAGTGCATATTTCCCACAGATTAGCTATTCATAGGATTCTGCAGAGGGACAAGGAAATATATATAAAACTTGTATCATAGTGTTGCAAAAGTAATGGCAAGAAGGAGGTGCCCTATCCATCCAATTTTCTCTGTCTTTTGAGATCCCACTTCTTCTTCAATACAATCTGGGCCAAGTCAGGTTTTCCCTCTCTATTTAGCCCATGAAAAATTGTTCGAAAATTAATTGTACTGGGAATCATCCCATTAAGCATCATTTCAGGAATAAGTTTGATAGCTTCTTCAGACTTGCCAGTTCTACAAAGGCAGTTGATAATCATTGAATACATCTTAAAATCAGGTGATGGACCATTCTTTTTTATATGATGGAATACATTCCAAGCATCGGTAACCTGCCCCATTCGTATGTATCCACAAATCACCACAGAATAAGTGATGGTGGTGGGATTACAACCCACTTTCCTCATTTCTTCTAGCGTTTCCAGAGCTCTATTTATATCTTTCTCCTTGAAAAAGTAAATTATTAAAGAAGTGTATACATGAACAGTTGGATGGATGTCAAGATGTTTCATGGTTCTCATCTTTTCCAATGCCTCTTTGAGTAGCCCCTTACGCAGTAAACAGTGAATCAAGCTACCATATGTGTACTGGTCTAAGATATTTCTTTCAGCATCTACTTCCCCCTGCAAGGCCAGTGCATCGTCCAACTTCCCTGCCCGGCACAGGGCCCTAAAATAAAAGGAATAAGATAGTGGAACCGAGAAACCACATTTAACTAAGGATTTCACACAGCTTCTGGCATCCGACAGTTTATTGACTTCACATAAACAACAAAGATATGTTTCAATCACTTCTTTATCAGGAATGCACCCCATTCGAATCATTTCTTGATATATCTGGATTGCTTCATCAACTTTCCGACCCTTCTTCCCACAAAGAGATATCATCAAAGAATTGTATGTGCTTTTAGTCGGTTTGCACCCACTAAGTTTCATTTCTCTGAAATTTCGCAATGCAATATCAGTCAACCCTGTTCGTCCATACTGCATTATAATGATTGTCCATGTATCAGAATTTAAGGAGCAACCTCTTCTCTTCATCTCATAAAAGAGGCTTCTCATTGTTTTGAAGTCTTTCCCTTGACCAGCGATTTTCATGGCCATGTTATATGATTGTGCATTATGAAAATACCCAGCTTTCTTCCCGACCCAAGAGAAAAATTTCAAGGCATTTCCACCATTCAGACTACAATTACT
This sequence comes from Dorcoceras hygrometricum, assembly GCA_001598015.1. Lineage (NCBI taxonomy): Eukaryota > Viridiplantae > Streptophyta > Magnoliopsida > Lamiales > Gesneriaceae > Dorcoceras > Dorcoceras hygrometricum. Next base: position 58,699 of record KQ993809.1, on the reverse strand, counting down.
CAAAACCTCCGCCACAAAGTCTGGAATAATCTGGAAAGAGCATTGCTCGAGTTTTTCTTGCACAAAGCTCCAATCAGTTGAGGATGATAAAATTTGGCAAACTTCACGTGTATCCTGGCCACAAGATCGTGACACTGACTCTGGCAAGGTACTTCGTAACCTTGGTTGTTCCACTTGATTGACGTCTGCTTTTTTACTCGATTCGAGACAAGTGACTAGATTACCTTTCTGTTCTGCTTTGTCTCTATGATAAATGGTACAAGCTCTATGCATCAGTTTCATTCCTTCTAGCGTCTCTGCCCCTTCAATTTTTTCCATGTAAGATAGGACCCGCTTGAACATGTTCTCTCGAATATTTACGTTGTCGGCATGCATTTTATCCAAAACCTTGACAATTTCTTGTGTTTGGGAAACTTTACAGAGCTCCTTGATAAATATTGTGTAATCTTTGGTAGTGGCCTTGATACCTTTCTCATCCATGCTCTTGAAAACTTTCCAAGCTTCAGAAATGCAATTTTGTCTAACATATCCAGCAGCAACGGCTGTTATTGCTAAACTATCTATTTGAATTCCCCTTTCTATCATCTCATTGTAAAGCTCAATGCCTTTATGAAAATCATTCTTCCCGAATAGGTATTGCATCAAATTTGTGTAAGTAGACACTGAAACATCACCAGAATCCTTCATCTCTTGGAAAAGATCAAATGCTTTGGGAACTTCGTTCCTCCTCAGGTATGTGCTTATAAGGATTTCATATATCTTTCGATCAAAAACATTTCTTTTCTTCATCATTTCAACTATGTCCAATGCATCCACAATCCTATCTGTGCTACAAAGCCCTTTCACAAGCATGACAAAAATATTGGTATCAAGGCTGACATTCTTATTCTTCATGCTCTGAACCAATTCCAAGGCCTCTCGGATTCTTCCGGCAATGCACAAACTCTTCAACATCAGACCATAAACACGAAGCTGGGGAATATCAGAATTTGTGATCATGTTATCACCAATCAAATGAACTGCCGCAATATCTCCAGACAATGCTAAGGACTTGAGTAATTGTTTATGCAGTCCCACATCAATGTCCACCTCTTTATGAACCATTTCCTTGTAGAACTCCAAAGCAATGCCCGATTCTTTGCCCTTGCAGAGCGCAAGTAACATTGTTCGGTAGGTGATTCCATCAGGTTCAATACCAATTTTCTTCATTTTCTCAAACACAGCCAAGGCTTTGCCGATCATATTCACTCTACCATAATGAGACATAAGAACAGTCCATGTCTCTACATTCTTCCCATAAACACTCTTCTCTATCCCCTCCACCAATTCCTCAACGAGCCCAAACTCCTTAGCTTCCGAGGCGAGGAGAAGCACCTGATTGCAAATGTTTGCCGTGAATCGAAATCCTTCTCTTAATTTCAACCATTTGAAAAACTGCAAACCCAAATGGGGAACTTTGAAACACCTCTTCAGTACCTTCTCAACAATCTCCTCATTGTATTCAAAACCAGCATTCCCCACTCTTTCCTCCATCGAGACCATTGATCTTTGGTCACCCCTTATGATCTCAGTGACCTTATGAACTGTTGGACTAACATCCACTAACTCATGTTCGTCTGCAAAAACCGATAGCTTTTCCATCTCTACTCTATCTAATTTCTCATCCGCATTTCCACAACCACCATGCAGACTACATCCTGATTCTTCTGCCACACTCACGTCACTTCGATTCTGTTGAATTTCTTTTGATATTAATAACTCATATGTATTACTTTTATCCACGGCAAGGCTTTCGGTTCCTAAAATACCAAGAATTTCGTGGAATAGCGACCCAAAACCTTGTGCTTCTCTGCTGTCATTCAAGTCTCCAGTTTTACTACGTTTGTTGGAATTTTGAGGTGTGTTCGATGGCTTGAACAGAGTCGCAAAGCAAACGAGTTGGGAATCTCTGGGTGCAAAGATATGAACTTTTTCCGAATTGTTGTGAAAATTTGAATTTAAAATTCTCCGCCCGAATAAGTACCGCATTATCAGCTGAGTTCGACCTAATGCTGGCTGGAACAGCCGGAATCCCTATAGTGTATGCGAACTAAATCAAATGTCTTTAAGATTTAAATAATATTGGCGTAACTTCTAATTTATCCTATTTTGGTCCATTTTTATAAATATGTTGTAAAATCCGATAATATAACAAACAAATATTGGATTTTTTTCGCCAGAATAATTTTTAAATTTTTGACGTATCCTTTCCTAAAATTGTAGTTATTCTAATTTAACGACGATTTATAAAAATGTGGAGAATTGTTTGTTAGTAATGTTGATAATAGAAATAACTTCCGTCGCTAACATCAATGACAAGTATATGTATCACTAAGTTTAGCAATGCATTGGTGATTGGCATATCCAGAGCGTGCTGGTCATCATCTTGACATCTGTATTGTGCCTCGTCGTCGCTAGATTCATCCATATTGGTGGATTCCAGACGAGTGCACATATCATTTTAAATTTGAAGCTGATGTTGATCTGAAGCTAGTTTCATCAAACACCACATGCGCTGATTCTTCAACAGTTAGTGTCCTGTTGTTGAAGACCCTGTATGCCCTGCTTACGGCTGAGTATCCTAGAAAGATGCCTGCATTAGATTTGACATCAAAACTCTTAAGTATGTTTTACCATTGATATGGATAAAACATCTTCATCTAAACACCCTGAAATATGAACTATCAGGTTTCTTGCTATTTCAGATCTCATAAGGAGTAACTCCATGTCGCTTATTTATCATTGATCTATTTTGAGTATAGCAAGCTGTGTTTACTGCTTCAGCCCAAAATTTATTTGAAATACCAGAATCGGCAATCATGGTTGTAACAGCTTCTTTTAAAGTTCGATTTTGACGCTCGGCCAACCCGTTTTGCTGAGGTGTTCTAGCTGCAGATAACTCATGTTTGATTCCAATGTCATCCAGGTAGAAGGAAATTATAAAGTTCAAAAATTCTGTTCCTCTGTCACTTCTAATCCGGTTGACATAGCAAGATTGCTCATTTTGTAAACATTTCAAAAGCTTGATCAGTTGGTCGGAAGTTTGATCTTTGGATTTTAGAAACAACACCCAAGTAAATTTTAAAAAATCATCAAAAACGACAAGGGTGTACTTCATTCCCCTAAAGCTGGTTACGGGTATAGGACCAAAAAGATTCATATGTAAAAGATCCAGCTTACATGAGGTTTTATTACTGCCTTTAGTTTTAAAAGTTGATTTTAAATGTTACCCAGCTGACACGCAGATAAATCTTGTCTTTTGAAAATTTTAGTTGGGGCAACCCATCGATCAACTCACGTTTACTCAGATTGGCAATTGTTTTGAAATTCAGATGATTCATCCGCTGATGTCATAGCCAGCTCTTTGAAGAGTCAGATACTAGGCAAGTTTGTTCTTTATGCAGTTGATCTGACCAATCAACTTTGTAGGTGTTTCCAGATCGATAACCTACCAGCACGGTCAGACCTTCCGGATTCAAAACAGTGCAAGTGTGCTTCTGAAATTTAACTAAATAATTACGATCGCACAACTGACTGATACTTATCAAGTTGTAGCACAAGTTCTCAACAAGGAGAACGTTGTTGACAGTAAAATTACCATGGGTAAGCTTACCCTTACCCACGGTGTTACCGTTGGAGTTATCACCAAAAGTGATCTTGGGTCATTGCATTGCTTGATGTATGTAAGAAGCTTGGCATCACCAGTCATGTGCCTCGCACATACACTGTCCAGATACCATGTTGATTGCTCTAATCTTGAAACCTGTTGTTCCTGCAATCAAACATCAAGAGAATTTGGTACCCTTTAATTCATTTGGGTCCAAATTTGATTAGACCTTTCGCGACGCACACTTGGATAATCTTAACCCATTTCCAGTGTGTGCATCAAAGCACTTGTGTGGTCCGTATGTGTTATTTGTTCTGGTTGGAGTTTGATATGCAGCATAAGTGCCATTTGATATGGGTTTCTTGTATTGAGGCCTATACTGCTGTCTTTCGTAGAAGGTCGAGAAAACTGGCATTGCTTTCTACCACCAGATTTGGGTTTACTCGCATCTGTTCAATTCTTTTATTGAGCCAGCTTTCATGGGACTTCTCAGGAGCAATATACCCTAGCCCGCAAAATCTACCTTGCCAGATCGGAGGCTCAGCTGTTATCTTTGTTTTACCAGATTGTGCCGCGGCAGGCTGTCCCATGCTGGATTTTACAAAATTTATGGTTTGGAACTTAGTTCTTTCCAGCTTTGGGGTACAGTTGGTTTCTGTTGTACTGCTTTCATCACTATTATAGCCCAATCCGGTTTTATCATTGGATGGCTTCGTAGCCCCATGCAGTTGATCCAGAGAGACAGAAGACCTGGTCCAGGAGTTTATTATTCCAGCCAATCGCTTATTCTCGCTAAGAATCTCCTCGGACCTGCTTCTCAGTTTCTCATTCTCAGATTCAAGCTTACTTAGAGTAGCTTGCATATCACTTGAGCTAACCAGCTCAGCTTTATTTGCACAGCTCTCTTTTTCGGCTTTCACTTTATCAAATGATTGAGAAAGCTTCTTGTACTCTTGGACCATGTCGTTAAGTGCTGTGACAAGGTCCTCACGTGTGAATTCTAGAATATAAAAATCAAATACCTCATCAGTGTCATCGTCCATGAGACACTGTACTTCGTCTTTACTTTCGCTGGATGAGGATGTTCCAGAGCTGGATTCTTCTGAATTTTTTGAGTCAGCCCATGTACTTTTATTTTGCTCAGAAACCATTTCTTTCTCCATTCTCCCCTTCCGATAGGGCTTCTTCTCCTTCTTGTCCTTGCTGGTGCTGCGATCTGGTCGCTTCTTCGCATCCAGCCTTGGATTTTTGCAATCAGCCATCAAGTGACAAGGCCTACCACAGTTATAAAATTTGTCATCAGAAGGAGAATTAAAATTCTTTTTGGGAGAATCAAAAGAAGAGGGTTTAGTATTATGCTTTCGCATAAATTTTTCGAATTTCTTTATGAACAGGGACGTGGCATCCTTGCTCATCTCCTCTGCTGATCTGCCGCTCATAGAACATGGACTTTGTTATGGAATTGTAGCAGCAAGAGCTCTGGTTGGTTGGGAGGTTGATGGCTCAGACTCCGCTCTTGTTTCCAGCTTGAACTCGTAAGCCTTCAGATTGGCGAACAAGTCGTGCAACTCCATCTTGCTCAAGTCCTTGGACTCTCGCATGGCCATCGTCTTTACATCCCACTCCTTGGGAAGTGCACACATCACTTTCAGGGCCAGTTACCTATTGTTGTAAGTTTTTTGCAACCTGGTTAGCTCAATTACTAATGAGCTAAATCGTTCATCAAATTCGGCCATGGTCTCCTCGGGCTTCATTTTGATCAACTCGAACTTTTGAAGGGCCATGGTCAACTTGTTCGCTTTTGTTTCTTCATTCCCTCGCATATCTGGGTCAATTTTTCCAAGATCTCCTTTGCAGTTGTGCACGTCTGGATTTTTCTAAACATATTGTTGAGTTAAGCGTGCAAGGGTGAGAACAGTATTGGGATGAGTAACCTCCTGGGAAGTTCTCGTACGTCAAGCTGCTGACGTTGTGCCGCTTGATCTGGTTGGCCATGTGGGCTGTAAAAGTGTGACGCCAGATCGTAAATGGTAATACTATCTCCATTGGGGATTGGGCTGGCGGTAGGGGAAAGGTAAGATTCATCTCTAAGGAAATTGAGACAGCACCAGCAGTTAGACACGCACCTCCCCTGACTCATGGGCCTAACAACCCAACCCTAACGCACATAATAGGTGCACTCTGCGCTGCCACATTATAAGGAAATAAAGTTACACCTTGGCTAACAGCTATAGCTTTTCGTCTAGTGGTAAGCGCTTGATCCTAACAATTGGTATCAGAGCCTTGTCATCTCATTTATTGAACAGTTTGATCTTCTGTGCCAATATTCAATATGTCTACTTCTCACAATAAAATTCCTATGTTTTCTAAGGAGGAGTATGTGTTGGGGATCCGGATCCGCCCCCCGGCTGGGCAGCGGAAGAACAGAAAACAGATGCCGAGAGACGATCAATACGAAAAATACAATAACAAACTACGACATTCATAGGATGTTTAGGTGACTACCTTGCTGGCACTTGTGCCTGGCTCCAACCGTAGTTACAATAACGTCGGCTCTTCGCGGTAGATTATGGTAGATATCGCCAATCCGGTCCACGACCAGAAACGAGACTCCTTCGTCAGCCTGCACTAGAAGGACTGACGAGATCAGCACGAACGGATTCTCCTCGTCGAATTGGCCGAAAACAATTTTCCAGCGAAGACGGGCGGCGGCGGCGGCGGCGCGTGGAGGCGGCGGCTCTTTGAGAGACGAGGTTCGGCGGTTCCTTTGTGCTTAGGGTTAGGGGTTGTAATCTTGTGTTTAGGTTAAGTCATAAGTCTACATTAAATAGAATAGGTGATGGATTTGGATCCGGCCCAAAGGGCCCGGGTCCAACGGATGAACATTCGTTTCATCTCCATCACCGAGACTTCACCGTAACTCCGATCGCTGATCAGATCGGACCGATCGACTCAGTTTCCGAAACTGAATA
>KQ993809.1:38600-49787 GCA_001598015.1 Dorcoceras hygrometricum | reverse complement strand
TATAGATACGATAGCTATGCATACATCTTGGAGATCGAATAGTGACATCACGAGTGTAACTAGGTAAACACATTTACCTAAAACACTTCTAGTACTCTGGCCAGAGATTCATACACTATTATCCCCTCAGATAGCATAGGATATCCACGCATGTCTGCGAGCGGTGAATCCTCGACAATGATGCATCGACTCCTACATGCATCGGGGTCTCACCCAATCCCGACGCCTTATGACCCCAAGTGAGTCGGCAAACGGGTCAAAGTGAGACGCCTATCATGTAGAGTCTCAATGACGTTTCGAGTCGTGAGGACTAATCAGTACAACCAAGACCTCGGACTTATCCACTCGACAAATGGTAACCACTTGGAAAGTCCGAACGAGGGTAGTTCGATAGATAACCAGGTCACTATCTATATACATGCTCAGAACATCACAATGTTCCCTACCAATGAAACATGATACTTCGCATCGCAGATACTAGTCTCGAACTCGGGCGGCCTTATCCTCATTTTGACGGCACAATCGACTAGGAACATGTTCAGAATACACAGCGACTATTAGATGTGTTTCATGATAGCCGTCATACCCACTATCACATCTAACATACACTTAGCTGTATTCTAGGTCTTTACTCAATGCAATTGTAAATCATCACACATATAATGAAAGTAAAGAACGCCATATAAATAAATGCGAATATCATATATAAAGATTGTTTCATACAAGAGTCTATAAACCCACACGCCACAAGTTGGCTAGTTGGGCATCTACTCTAACAGTATGATGATTGGAAGATCAGGATGCAAGCCCATCTCGTCACTCAGGATGATGACATGTGGTTCGTCATTACAGATGGACCCATGAAGATTATGAAAGCGAACACGGCGATGGCTATTACTTCTGGTGCTCCACAGTGGATAGGGAAAACCAGATTGGAGTACACACCAGATGATAAGAAGAAAGCCAACCTAGACAATGTAGCAAAGGACATACTATACAAGACGTTGGACAAAACATGTTCAGCAAGATAAAGATCTGTGCTACTGCAAAAGAGATGTGGGAGAAGTACACAACTCTGCAAAGGCAATGATGAAACGAAAGAGAATAAGCTGATTGTTGCCCAGCATAAGTACGAAGCTATCAAGATGAGAGAAGGAGAGACGATGACAGAATTCGACGAGAGATTCAGCTCTGTGGTGATCGAGCTGACAATTCTTGGCAAGGAGTATACCAACAGAGCACTGGCTCTCAAGGTGATGAGAGCTCTGTCAAGGGAATGGAAATATAAAGACGATGGCGATGCGTGAATCGAAAGATCTGAACAAGCTGGAACTCCACGATATGTTCGCAAATCTTAAAGCCTATGAGTTCGAGCTGGAAACCAGATCAGAGGCTGAGCCATCAACCTAACCCACGAAGGCTCTTGCTACTATAGTGTCATAACAGAGCTCACCGAGCAAGACAGCAGAGAAAATAAGCAACGACGTCATGTCCCTCTTCGTAGAGAAGTTTGGGAAATTTATGAGAAGATCTCACAACCCTTATTTCAATTATAACAAAGCACATAAATCAGAAAAGATTTCTACTGATCAAAATTGTTATAAATGTGGTAGACCAGGGCACTTTGCAGCTGATTTCAAGAAGCCCAAGAAAGATGACAAACGGTCCACAGAGAAAAGAAGAAACAGATTTGAGAAGAGGCCTAACAAGAAGAATAACCGAAAGGTGCTTGTTGCAGAGGAGAGCAACAGCAAATGGGCGGACTCAGATTCTGAAACAACCTCAAGCAGCTCATCAAGTGAGAGTGAGCAAGAAGAAGTCCACTTCTTAATGGCCAACCAGACTACAAATGATGAAATATTCGATTTCTCTAGTAGTGAATTTACACGAGAAGACCTCATCAATGCACTTACTGAAATGGTCCATGAGTATAGAAAGCTGTCTCAGACATTCGAGGAAATTATGGCTGAAAATGGAAGTTTGAAAAATAGTTCAGCAGAACAAGCACTGTTCAGCTTGGGGAATCTGAGAGTTTAAAAACTGAGTTGAGTAAGCTGAAAATTGAGAATGATCTTTTGAGAACAAAGTCTTGTGAACTCTAATCTGAAAACGAAGATTAAATCATGTGATGAGCTCCTGGACTAAGTCTTCGGCTTCCTTAAGTAAGCTGCATGAGACCCAGAAGCACTTAAATGATAAATATGGCTTAGGTTTCAGTTTTGGTGAAAGAAGCTCTGAGAAAACATGTACTCAATCAGATATAAATGATGATAAGTTCAAGAAAATGAATTTTGTCAAAGCCAGTGTGATACATGATGTATGTGAGTCGGTTAAGTACAATGATCAGTTCACTGGACAGCTGAACCATAAGGGCAAAAACGGTATCGGTTACATTAAGCCTGAGAACTGTAAGCCCAGCTGGCTAACGAACAGACTTGAGAAAGATAAGGCGAAAGCTGTACCTAAGTAATCTGTTCCGAACCAGCAAAGGCATGGTTCAATGAAGGCTAAATGGGTAAAGGTTCAGCCCAAACGTGATCTGAATGGTAATGTACAAACCAAAGCTCAACAGATGGCACAAGAATTCAGCACGAACCCTTGTGGACATCCATACTGGGAAAACTATTAAGGTAATTCAAGTATGGGTCCCGAAAGGGATAATCCGATCTGGACCGAAGTGAAATTGGGTACCAAAAATTTATTTTTGTGATTGCAAGATAACAGGTACATAGCTTCAGAGGACTCAAACAAATGGTATCTAGACAGTGGCTGTGCAAGATACATGACTGGCAATTCAAAGCTGTTATCAGATATGACGCCACACAAAGGAGCCAAAATTGTTTTTGGTGATAACTCACACGGTAACACTGTGGGTATGGCTAAGCTTACCCATGGTAACATTCAATCTTTGATGTTTTTCTAGTTGAAAAAATTTGTGTTATAATCTTATTAGCATAAGTCAGCTGTGTGACAATGGTTACACAGTTAACTTTCGAAAGCACACGTGCACAGTTCAGAAACCAGATGATCTGACAGTGTTAGTAGGAAATAGATCGGGGAATACCTACATTGTCAATTGGTCAGAGCATCTGGGATCTGAACAGAATTGCCTAGCAGCTGAATCTTCCAAGAGCTGGCTGTGGCACCAAAGAATGAACCATCTGAATTTCAAAACACTTTCCAAACTGAGCAAGCTTGAATTGGTTTCTGGTATGCCCAAAATAAAATTTTCAAAAGACAAGATTTGTTCTACATGTCAGCTTGGAAATTATATTCGTTCTACTTTTAAAAAGAAAAACGGTAATAGTTCTTCCCAAAGCTTGGAGCTTTTACATATGGATCTTTTTGGTCCAATACCCGTAACCAGCTTAGGGGGAACAAAGTACACCTTTGTTGTTGTTGATGATTTTTCCAAATTTACATGGGTGGTTTTTTTAAAATCAAAGGATCAGACCGCTGACCAGAAACATCGATGTCTGATGAAGAGTCCATGTCTATTGATGATCTTTTGGCGCAGATTCCGGAGGAGATGATGTTGCCATCTGGTACCGCTGCAGAGCCTACCAAGATCAAATTTGCAGCGGGATTGAGATCAGGTAAAAGGACTGGTACAAGGCCAGTCTTCCACAGATTGATGTTGTAGACAAGAGGAAGGCGCCCCTTGTGGAAAAAGATGAAATAAAAGGGCATCCGGCCCGAGAGATGTTTTCGTTGTTTGCGTAGACCTTGAGTTTCTTTTACAGATACGGGAGAAATTTATAGAGGATATTAGGTCATTCTTTTCTTCGTTCAGTCTACGCCGCTTGGAAATTTTGGAGTCGGTTTCAGATATTGCCGCCAAGGAAGAACAGATGTTACAGTGGGCTAAAACAGATTTGTTACAGACAGCTGTTCAGAGGCATGTGTATATAATAGCAAAGTACAGGTAAATGTTGTTGAGGAAATTTTTAGAAGCGTGGGACCAAAATTTTGAGTCTGGCACATCCACTACAGAAATAGATCTTCAAGTCTTAGATATGCTCTCGGACGCTCATCGCCTTTCTTTGACACAATTGCTGAAGCAGATGAGAGAGCACAGACTGGAGTGGATGCGGCGGTGTAGCTCAAAACTGTTTGAAGGAGCTAATGTACAGCATGGTTCAGTTATTGCCAGATCTCATCCAACCATCAAGTCTATCTGCTGGATAAGGCAACTAATCCTACTCAAAGGGGCTTGAACAGTTATAGAGGGGGTAGATAGGTGGGTACATGAGTGAAAGACAACTACTTCTTGCTAGCAGCAGCAGCTGTCTCAGAGGCCGTTTGTCGATGCATTCTCCACCATCTGTATTTTGTTGAGCCATTCCAAGATCTGGGCTCTCAACCGCCTTTCATTAGGACATGGGGCTGGGCTAGAGTTTTTGTTGATATTGTACAGTTCAATATTTTCGGTCATATTTTTCCAGTTGGTACTTAAAATCTTTGTACAGATATAGTTGTGGTAGGACCCGTTGTGGATAGAAGTGCAGTTCCGAAGAGAATTTTTAATGATGTTCAGCATCGTATACAAGTAGAAGGTTTTTGTGATTTCTTTGTACAGCACGCAGATCAGAGTATCTCTTCGATTTCTAGTTCAGAGAGTGTAGAATCTATCAGAGTGACATCTCCAGACGCGATTCCAAATTTTTCCAGCTCTAGCTCTTCACAATTTGAGAATCCGAATTTTTCTAGTTCCTCTAGTGATTCTCCAATGCATTTCACTGCTGATGATCTTCCTGAGATTACTTCTTCCTATGATGTTCTTCCAGATGAAGAGACACCTGATGTTCAGATTTCATTGCTTACTACTGGTGTCCCTTCAACAGATTATACAGAAGTGTTTGCAGAGCTCCAAGCTACAGTTGATCAGATCTCTATTGACCAGGTGCAAACCAGATTTCATTTAGGCGAGCTCAAGGCCGCGCTTTCTAAGAGAATTTCAAACCTTGTGACTGCGTTTCTTACGACTTCTGATAATCAAGACAGGGCTGTTCTTGATCAAACCAATATTATTCGTAAGAGATGAAAGATCAGAAGGCTGCTCTGTCTGTAGAACTGGCTGATATTCGTAATGATTTGCTTGAATTCCGTGTGGAGACACAAAAAAATTACAATACCCTTCGTGATCACCTTTCGTACAAACCTTTTGTACTTAGCGGTTTCGTATTGAATATATATCACGACTTTGAGCAATTTATTTTTTTCTCTTTTAAGTCGAAGGCTGCTAAGTTTTGCATCACCGAAAAGGGGAAAATAGTTAAGATAAAAGTTATAAGTTTTGGTGATAACAAAAACTAGACTAAGAACTGAATTTAAGACTAAGATCTGGATCTTAAGTAAATTGAGCTTCCGGGGGAAGTAAGAATTTCAGATATGGACATCATGCTATCAAGATGAGTATATCAGATCATATTAGAGCGGAGCGTATTTAACGGAGGTTTTTAGATCTCAGTTATTTGGGTTGAAGATTTCGGATCAGAGTATATCAGATCAGAGCTTATCAGATTTGAGTATTCGGGTAATTTCAGATTCGAGAGATTTGGAAAGAGAAATTCAGATCAGAACAGGGTATCTCAGATATTCAGTTATTTCCGGAATTCAAATTTACTATATTTATATTTTAAGGAAGACACAAAAAGGGGGTTTCAGATCTGAAGATATCGTTAAAGAAAAGGGGGAAGATAAGAGAGAAAAAGCAAAGCTTATATATTTGAGAATAGATTTCAGATCTCAGTGTCGAAACAGATTTGAGCTTCAGATTTTATCAGATATACATTCCAAAGGATACAACGATCGAGATTCAATCGTAAAAATCCTGTTAGACAAAATGGTTGAAAGAGACTCAGTTCAGAGCTATTTAGAGTATATTTTGCAGAACGCAGAATTGATGTATACGATGTTTACCTATTTTGGTATAAAGGTCAACTCAGCTCTGAGAATAGCCGACAGACCTTTGCATAGCATTAATGGAGCATTTAATGCGTTGATAAGATGAAGATATGCAAACAAGGTTTGTGTCTACTGGCTCAATTAATGACCGTTGAGGATGGAGATGTATAAATAGGTGAAGATTTCAAACGGATAAGCTCTCGTTGAATCTCCCGCTCTCTGGTCTCTTTGCGAAACTACAAGCTCTCAGTAACTCTCAAAAAACGTTCTCTTGAAAAATATTTTGAATCCCAGCTCTTCTCATCTCGAAGAACAATCTTTGAGTTCTTACACAGAAAATACCTTCGACATATCTTCTGGTTTACATCTGTAAACAAATTTTCTTTGTCGAGAAACAAGAATATTTACAGAACTCTTTTGTATATTGTTCATTGTAAAATCAGATTAGAGCCTGTAACGAACTTGATGTGTGAATCAGTTTGAAAAATCATTTGATTGTAAACAGCGGTGTGATCTGCCTTGTATTTGGAGTTGCTAGGAGTTCACGCTAAGTGAGGCTTACGTGATTGGGTGTCTACAGAAGCTGTACACATCAAATCTTCTAGTGGAACCTTCCTGGAAAGGAAGAAAGGGAGACGTAGGATCTTCAGATCCGAACTCCACCAAAAAAACTCTCAACTCTATCTTTTACTTACTTGCATCGTATTTATTGTTAACTGTTCACTGTTTAATCGGTTTCTTTCCGCACAATATTTGTTAACCCAGAAAACAGATTTGTACTGAGAGCCTCAGATTTGGTCACTCATATCGAGTTAAGCGAGGCTTGTAAAAACTGTTTTAAGGTTTCGAAAAATCAAAAATCGAAGGAGTTCATTCAACCCCCCATTCTGAACTCCTAAGCTTATTTTAACTATATTTTTGATTCCATTGATCCTATCAATTGGTATCAGAGCCTGAAACTCTCAGTTATTGAACAGTCTGATCTTTGCGCTTACATATCAAAATATGTCTACTTCTTACAATAAAATTCCTATGTTTTCTAAGGAGGAGTACGACGACTGGAAGATCAGGATGCAATCACATTTTGTCAGGCCCCGTGCTAATCACACAAGATTACAGCACAATAAGCACATAATCACGGAAGCGTGAAAAAAACAGGGCTTAAAAATTTTTCGAAATAATATGGCCTGAACTCAAAACATACATTCAAACTATCGATACTCAAAATACGAGTTGACTCAAACTCAAACAAAACAGGTAACATCAAATCTCAATCATCAACGATCCCCAAAATACATAATAACGCAGGGCATCCCCTGGTTCAATACATAATAAAAGTAGACTGGGACTCAAGGAAACGGGGATCGACCAGCTGGCACTCCACTCGATCCAGCTTGGTTACCTGAAGATCTTGCAAATGGGTAACACAGACCCAAACAACACAAAAGTAGGAAAAAAAAATACAAGGTCAAGCCTCAGTATGAAGAGCTATCAAAACAGCAAATCATGCACATGCTATAAATCAATGCTATGAAATGCGTGAGGGCTATCAAGGATCGGATAGCTAGACCAGTATATCAACGGGAAAATCATCTCAGTCGAGCCTCTATACCACGCACGGTAAATCAACCGGGGAAATCATCGGTCCGTGATATTCTGGCCCGTCAGCCATCACATCTCGGTGGTATTCCGAAACGACAAGTCAGTCGCTCACCACTCCAATGATAGCGTTGGAATTTTCAGGCACAACACATCAGTCGCCCAGTCACAACATGGCTCTCAATTAGGTCATCAATCAATCTGTAAAGCTCAATATGTATGCATGAATGCCAATAAATAATCAATATCAATGCATACAATAATTCATACGTGAAAATAGAACATAAAATCATATAAATCATCAGTCTGTTCCACGTAAATGCATCCATCAATGCAGGCAGATTTCATAACACGAAGTATAGCCATGTCCAAGCTCAAAGCTGCAAAGGTCGCTCAATTCGTACCTTCAACGGCTGATTTCTACCTCAACAGATTTAGGACAGGGCGCGACAACTACACAGCCTAGGCAACAGATCTCTCGGGGTTTCCTCAACCACGGCAGAAGATTTCTGGAAGCTGAAATCTGCTAAAGCATCGCATAAATCAGTTCAACACTAAGTCGAATCCGCTTAGTACCTACGGTCAGAACTAATCTCTAGTTCTATACATCTACGTAAGTATCAACAGCTGAACTAATACTTAAAACAACAAAGGATACTCACCCAAAATCTCAAAAGAGCTGGGGGAATTCTCGGGTTCCAGTGGGCAAGGATAATCGAGCAACACTTCTACTTCGCGATCCTCTCCAAGGCCAATCTACCGCCTCCAAAGGGTAGAAATCGAAAGAGGAAGTCACAAGGAATTCATCGCCACCAATATCACTCAGAACAACGGCGGAAAGCGGCGGCAATCGGCGAATTGGGTTACGGTGAACAGTAGCTAACGAGGGTTTGCAAATGGAGATAAGAAATATCGGGTTCAGAATAATCCTAAGTGTCGATCAACACTTATCTATATATCTCTCAATCCACCAGCTGCTGCTCACCAAAATCAGCAGACATCGAAACAGTAGGTATCTTACAACAGACACTAGCGGTTGCTCACAACAGATATCAGCTCTTCCTCTCAACGAAACCAGCAGCAACCATGAGACGTTGTATTCTCAAAAGAACATCAAAACGACGCCGCATCACTCCAGCAGCTGACAACAGATTCCTTGCAAAACAACCAGCAGCTGGTCGCGCTAATTAACTCAAACGACGACGTAAAGGACACGTCATCATATCTGATGAACTAAACGCCCGCAACAACGATCGCTAGCGCAAAACCAATACGACGTCGCCTCCACTAATATAAACGATGGCGTTTTGCACCCGCTACAGGAACTCGCTGTCAACAGCAGACACAAAGCGTTAAACCAAAACGTTGCGTTTCAACTTATCAAAACGACGTCGCGTTGTTCCAACGACTGGTTACTCAAACCAATGGCTGGTCACTCAGCAGAAACACATCCTTCGCAATGCATCTGCTGATTTGCTCTACGATATCAGCAGTCAACACAAAAAGGTTGACCAACACGTGTCGCGTTCTCATTAAATCTCGCGCCCACGCACTTTCTGCCAGCAGATACCTCTTCAAACGCAACTACTGAAAAGCGAAACGACGACGCATCACTCACTCGATACAGTAGAAATCTGAAATGCGCTACAACTGATTTCACGAAGCGACGGCGTATTACTCCTACACCACCAACAGCTGATAATAGACTTCATCAACTCGCGCAACTGCTGAATTCTACTGGAATCAGATTCCATTCACAAAACCCTCAAAATTAACGCTACTAATACCAAATCAATTCAATAATCACTAATCTAAAATCTGATTTCTCACATTCTCCCCACCTTAAGAGATTTCGTCCTCGAAATCAAAGGCAAACTCAGGGAAAATTCAATCAAAACATTCAAATCAAACACAATCATCTAACCAAACTCAAAGGAAAGAATCAGAATTTACCTGGAATTCACACTATCAATGCTCAAACAGATGAGGCCAATCCTGCCTCATCTTCTCCTCAACTTCCCAGGTAGCTTCCTCTCGGCCATGCTTACTCCATTGGACCATCACCAACGGAATCTTTGTTCCTCAGCTGCTTCTCCTTTCGATCCAAAATCTGCACTGGGTATTCAACATATCTCAAGGCAGAATCCAGCTCAAATTCGTCGGTTTTCAACACATGGGAAGGATCTGGCTCATATTTCCTCAACATTGACACATGAAAGAAATCATGCATCGCTGCCAACTCATCAGGCAGTCTCAATCGATAAGCCAACTGTCCAACCCACTCAACAATCTCAAAGGGACCAACGAATCTAGGAGCTAATTTGCCTTTAACTCTGAATCGCATAACGCTCTTGAAAGTAGAAACTTTGAGAAATACTCGATCGCCAACCTCAAACTCTAACGGTCGATGTCTTTGGTTAGCATAGCTGGTAATCTATCTTGTGCAGCCTTCATTCTACTTCGAATCAAATCAATCTGATCTTTCATATGCTGCACAAACTCAGGGGTAGAAAGTTGTTTCTCACCAACTTCTTCCCAACAAATCGGAGATCTGCATTTTCAACCATACAACGCCTCAAAAGGAGCCATCCCGATAGTCACCTGGTAGCTGTTATTATAAGAACTCAACCAACGACAAAGAATCCTGCCAGCCACCACTGAAATCCATCACAACTGCTCGCAGCATATCCTCTAAAGTCTGGATGGTCCGCTCAAACTGACCATCTGTCTGTGGGTGATAGGCTATACTCATAGCCAATCTCGAACCCATCGCTGCCTGCAGACTCTTCCAAAAACGAGAGGTGAATCTTGGATCTCTGTCAGACACTATCGAAACAGGCACTCCATGCAATCTAACCACATGGTCGATATACAGCTTTGCCATTTTCTTCATCGAACACCTCACGTCATAGGGAATGAAATGGGCTGACTTCGAAAGTCTATCAATCACCACCCAAATCGCATCACATCCCCTAATCGATCGAGGTAGATGAGTCACAAAATCCATGGGGATGTGCTCCCAATTCCATTGGGACACCTCCAAACTCTGTAGCAATCCACCAGGTCTCATTCTCTCAGCCTTGACCTGCTGGCAATTCAAACATCTAGCAAAAAAACCAGAGATGTCGCTCTTCATGCCTTCCCACCAGTAGTGCAGTTTCAAGGCATGGTACATCTTTCTCTCGCCCGGATGCACACTGTACTGACTACAATGCGCTTCATTCATGATGGTCTCTTTCAAATCGATCAAGTTCGGAACCACAAATCTTCCTCAAAATCTCAGACATTCATCCGAAGAAACAGAGATATCATCATACTGACCACTTCGGGCTTTAATCTTCAACTCATGAACATATGGATCAGTCCTCTGCGCCTCCTTGATTTCACTCACAATCTTCAGTTCTACTTGAATCGAAGAAACCATAAAGTACTGATCACCCGGCTGGAAACGCCAACCATAAGTACTCAACTGCTCATAGACTTTAGAGACACTCAAAAACGAAAGCATCGCAGGCTGGGTCTCCCTACTCAAAGAATATGCTGCTGAGTTCATCCGCACAGGCTGATATTGAATCTCACAGTTAAAGTCCTTGAGCAATTCCATCCATCGTCGTTGCCTCATATTCAGATCGGACTGCGTGAAGATATATTTCAGGCTCTTGTGGTCGGTGCACAAATTCT
>KQ993809.1:3906-35657 GCA_001598015.1 Dorcoceras hygrometricum | reverse complement strand
TTCCTGTTGTGTTGTCCAGGTTATTCAGCTGGTCGTGGAGCTAACCCAGCTGGAGGTGCCCCAGGAGGTGGTTAGAGTATCCCAGTAGCGTATAGCATATATTTATGTATCAGTACAGTTAGCCAGGGGATGCCCTGTGCTTTGTTGTTGTATTCTGTTGTTGGAGTCTGATGCTTGTGTTTGATGCTATACTGGCTGTATTGTTTTGTTGGTTTTGCAAATTGGGATATCTACTTTGAGTACTGCCGTATTTTAAATTACATGGTTTTAAACCGTCAGGCCAAACGCAAAAATTTTACCCGCTTTTTGGTAGCTTCCGCTTGTGTTTGTATGTTTTATCTCTATTGTGAGCACGAGGCCTGACATTTTTGGTATCAGAGCTTAAGCTGGGATAAGCTCGATTTCTTTGATCACACTTGATTCTAGGCACAGTGTCGTGTGTTGCATGTGCTTGACCTATGTGATTATGTGCTTCTTATTGTTGTGATATCTATGCTGTATCGGTTCTCTGTTGCCTTATCCTGTTGAGTGCCTTCGTAGATGCCGCCTAGACGTAGAGCTAGAGGTAGGGGGCAGTTCCAGGAGTCGGAGGGACAGAATGAGGATCGGCGTAGTGCTCCTAGTCGTACTCGTGGTAGCCTTGGTGAGGAGGAGGAAGTTGGTGACTTGCCTACCCCTGTTGAGAGGATGGACGTTGTGATAGCGAGGTTTCAGAGGATGAACTCTCATGTTTTCAATGGCGACGATTCGAGCGAGGATGCAGATTCGTGGCTTCGGAACATCACTGGTCTATTCGATCGTGTCCAGTATGACAACGAGCTTCGGTTGAGCTTGGTGACCCTCCAGTTGAGGAAGGGTGCAGAGCGCTGGTGGCGAGGTGCTTCTAGTACTTTGCTGGAGACCGGTGTTGGGATTACTTGGGACAGCTTTTGCGAGACCTTTAGGCAGGAGTATGTTCCTGAGTCTTATGTGAACGCCCGTGAGCGGGAGTTTGATCATCTGGAGCAGGGCTCGATGTCTGTTCGGGAGTATGCTAGGATGTTTTCTTCTTTGTTGGTGTATGTTCCCCATGTTTATGGCCGGGAGAGGGCCAAGAGGACCAGATTTTTAGAGGGTTTGAACGAGGAGCTGTATCAGATGGTGCTGACAAGCAAACCCAAGACTTATGCTGAAGCAGTTGATAATGCTATTGATATTGAGGAGGGTTTGAGGAGTCGTCGCGATCGTAGACAACAGGCAGCGCAGGGTGAATAAACAGCCGGGAGACGATCAATACGAGTAATACAAAACAATTGTCATCATAGGGCGTTTAGAATCGCTACCTTGCTGGCAACTCGTGCCTGGCTCCAACCGGTTTCGTAAAGAAAACGGCACTTCACGGTAGGCGGCGGTAGATATCGTCAACCAGGTCCACGACCGGAGACGGGATTCCTTCGTCAACCTGCACTAGAAGGCCTGACGAGATCTGCGTGGACGGATTCTCCTCGTCGAGATTGGCCGGAACAATTTCCGGCGAAGAGGCGGCGACGGCGGCCGCGGCGAGCGGCGCACGGCGGCGGCTTATAGAGAGGAGGGGCGGTGGCCAAGAATGCTAGGGTTAGGGTTTTGATTAGTGTCTCTTGTTAACAATGAAGCCTAAGTCTAATTAAATAGACTAAGTGGTGGACTTGGACCCGGCCCAACGGGGGAACATTCAGTTCATCCCCATCACTATGGCTTCATCGTAACTCCGATCGTCGATCAGATCGGACCGATCGACTCAGTTTCCAAAACTGAATACTATGATCTGAAAAACCATTTTTCAGAACCCCAGTGCAAAATGACCGTTTTGCCCCTCAACGTCGGGAAATCCTGATTTGATCCCTTTTGACTTTTAGGAAGTCGCACTCCCCAAAATCCTCTTCTCATGCTCAACACATTGAGCTGAGTATCCGTGCGGAAATCTCAAATCCAGTACTTGTGTGACCCTCAATGGTTCAGGGATACAGCTAGCCGTGGGCCCACAACCATTGTGGCTCCGGAATCACAATTCTGGACTTGCCCAACGGATCATGGTAGCAACATCGCCCCATGATCCCCTAGGTATCACTGATAGTGCCTGCAAGAACCAGTTGGTCGTGGTTAGCGTACGGTACGGTCCTTTCAATCCATATATCCCGATCAGATCAACGACCATTGGTAAATCGAGAGTCGCTATAGATCCGATAGCTATGCGTACATCTTGGAGATCGAATAGTGACATCGCGAGTGTAACTAGGTAAACACATTTACCTAAAAAACTTCTAGTACTCTGGACAGAGATTTATACACTATTATCCCCTCAGATAGCATAGGATATCCACGCATGTCTACGAGCGGTGAATCCTCGACAACGATGCATCGACTCCTACATGCATCGGGGTCTCACCCAATTCCGCCGCCTTATGACCCCAAGTGAGTCGGCAAACGGGTCAAAGTGAGACGCCTATCATGTAGAGTCTCAATGACGTTTCGAGTCGTGAGGACTAATCAGTACAACCAAGACCTCGGACTTATCCACTCGACAAATGGTAACCACTTGGAAAGTCCGAACGAGGGTAGTTCGATAGATCACCAGGTCACTATCTATCTGCATGCTCAGAAAATCACAATGTTCCCTACCAATGAAACGTGGTACTTCACATCGTAGATACTAGTCTCGAGCTCGGGCAGCCTTATCCTCATTTTGACGGCCCAATCGACTAGGAACATGTTCAGAATACACAGTGACTATTAGATGTGTTTCATGATAGCCGTCATACCCACTATCACATCTAACATACACTTTAGTGCATTCTAGGTCTTTACTCAACGCAATTGTAAATCATCATACACACAATGAAAGTAAAGAATGCCATATGGATAAATGCGAATATCATATATAAAGATTGTCATATACAAGAGTCTATAAACCCACACGCCACAAGTTGGCTAGTTGGGCATCTACTCTAACAGCTCGAGTAGCAGCAGTTCTCGGACTGAGTGTTGTGGTTTTGTGGTGGCAAGCATCCATCGACCCAGTGTATCGGTGTTCAGGGCTCTTGCCATATCTGTGGTCAGTTTTGACATTTCGCTAGGGTGTGTCCGTCGACCGGATCGCAGCAGGCCGCAGCCCCGTCTCAGGGTCGTGGAGGACAGTCTAGGAGTCGTTCCCCTCAGTTTTAGCAGCCCAGGATTGGTGAGACTCAGTTCAGGCTGTTCCAGCAGCCTGGTCCATCGCGATTCGGGCAGTCGTCTCAGCCGTTCTATTCTGGACCCCAGCATGCTCAGGCCAAAGCCATTACTAGGGAGCAGGCAGAGGAGACATCGAGCAAGGTGATTGGAGGTACATGTCTTGTTTTCGATTTTCCTACGCGTGTGTTGTTTGACACCGATGCATCGCATTCTTTTGGCATTGAGCATGGTTTGCATACCATTTATTTGTGCGATGTCGTGTCTGTTTCTACCCCTGGCGGTGTGAGCCTGTTTTCCCAGGAAGTTTTGTTAGATGGCGTTTTGGTTTCCATGGGATTGTCGTTTTAGGCCTCGTTTCAGGCGAGAAGTGGGACTTCTATGGCCAGGATTCTCGATCGAAGATCCCGTTAGTCTCAGCGATGGAGATGTTCAGTCTGTTGTCCTTAGGGAATGCTGGTTTCATGATCTACGGTTTAGATGCGACTTCTTCTTCTTGTGTGCAGCTCAGTGACGTCCCTGTGGTGCGACATTTTCCCGATGTGTTCCCGGAGGAGATTCCTGGTTTTCCTTCGAGGAGGGAGATTGACTTCAGCATTGAGCTGGTGCCTGGCACAGCTCCGATTTCTCATGCCCCGTATCGTTTGGCGCCTGCGGAGTTGAGAGAACTCAAGGTGCAGTTGGACGATTTGCTGGAGAAAGGTTTCATCCGACCTAGCATGTCACCGTGGGGAGCGCCCATTTTGTTTGTGAAGAAGAAGGATGACTCAATGCATGTGCATTGATTTCCGCCAGTTGAATAAAGTGACTGTCAAGAACAAGTACCCTTTACCCCGGATCGATGATCTGTTTGATCGGCTGCAAGGTTATGCGGTGTATTCGAAGATTGACTTGCGTTCAGGGTACCATCAGCTGAGGGTAAGAGATCAGGATGTCACAAAGACTGCTTTTCGTATGAGGTACGAACACTTCGAGTTCCTGGTTATGCCGTTTGGGTTGACCAACGCACCTACAGTCTTTATGGATCTGATGAACCGAGTCTTCTGAGAGTTCATTGATCAGTTTGTGATCGTGTTCATCGACGACATCTTAGTCTATTCTAAGACTCCTTTGGAGCACAAGGAGCATCTGAGAATCGTCCTTCAGACGTTGAGAGACCAGCAGATGTATGCTAAATTCTCCAAGTGCGAGTTTTGGCTGGATCGCGTCGTATTCTTGGATCATGTTATTTCAGCCGAGGGGATTTCGGTGGATCCCAGTAAGGTTGATGCTGTTTTGAACTGGGAGCGCCCCAGGAATGTATCCGAGATTCATAGTTTCTTGGGTATGGCTGGCTACTACCGTCGTTTCATCAAGGGATTTTCTAGTATAGCAAAGTCGATGACTCAACTGACTCAGAAGGACAAGCGGTTTGTGTGGACTGAGCAATGTGAGAATGCGTTTCAATTGCTCAAGGAGAAACTGACTACTGCACCTGTGTTAGCTCTACCGTCCGGATCAGGTGGTTTCATTGTTTGTTCTGATGCTTCGCTTAATGGATTGGGATGTGTTTTGATGCAGAATGGTCGAGTCATTGCGTATGCCCCACGGCAGTTGAAACCGCATGAGACTCGTTATCCAGTCCATGATTTGGAGCTAGCAGCTGTGGTCTTTGCGTTGAAGACAAGCGGTTTGTGTGGACTGAGCAATGTGAGAATGCGTT
Organism: Dorcoceras hygrometricum; assembly: GCA_001598015.1. Classification (NCBI taxonomy): domain Eukaryota; kingdom Viridiplantae; phylum Streptophyta; class Magnoliopsida; order Lamiales; family Gesneriaceae; genus Dorcoceras; species Dorcoceras hygrometricum. The sequence continues at coordinate 30,766 of KQ993809.1, read as the reverse complement.
TCAATTGCTCAAGGAGAAACTGACTACTGCACCTGTGTTAGCTCTACCGTCCGGATCAGGTGGTTTCATTGTTTGTTCTGATGCTTCGCTTAATGGATTGGGATGTGTTTTGATGCAGAATGGTCGAGTCATTGCGTATGCCCCACGGCAGTTGAAACCGCATGAGACTCGTTATCCAGTCCATGATTTGGAGCTAGCAGCTGTGGTCTTTGCGTTGAAGATCTGGCGTCATTATCTGTATGGCGAGCAATTTGTGGTGTACTCGAACCAAAAAAGTTTGCAGTATCTGTTTTCGCAGCCCGATTTGAATATGAGGCAGCGTCGAGCTGCTAAAGAATTTTGATTGTGAGATTAAGTATCAGCCTGGGAAATCGAACGTAGTGGCCGATGCTTTGAGCAGCAAGGCTAGTGAGATGCTTGCTTCGTTGTATATCTCTAAGGATCAGGAGCATCTTAACACTTCAGGTTGGAGATTCTACCCGGCTGAGGATTGTGTTGTGGTTTCTTCTTTCCAAGTTGAGCCACAAATTGTCTCTAGTATTCGAGCAGCTCAAAGGACTGATCCTTCCATCCACGAGTTGAAGTTAAAGGTCAGGGATGGAGAACTTGAGGATTATTCTGTTTCTTCTGATGGTTGCTTGAGGTTTCGTGGCAGGCTGGTTGTGCCTAACCTCATTGATTTGAAGGAGGAGATCCTTCGGGAAGCGCACTGCAGCAGACATAGTGTTCATCCTGGTGCACGGAAGATGTACCATGCGTTAAAGCTGCACTTCTGGTGGGCTGGCCTGAAGAGCGACGTTGCTGGTTTTGTCGCTCGTTGTTTGAACTGTCAGATGGTAAAGACTGAGATGATGAGACCCGGTGGTCTGTTGCAGAGTTTGGAAGTGCCCCAATGGAATTGGGAGCACATAGCTATGGATTTCGTGACACATCTGCCTCGTTCCAGCAGAGGATGCGATGCTATTTGGGTGGTTATCGACCGTTTGTCGAAGTCTGCACATTTTATTCCCTACGGTATGACCTTTTCTCTGAAGAAAATGGCAAAACTGTACGTGGATTTTGTGGTTAGATTGTACGGTGTGCCTGTTTCGATCGTATCCGACAGAGATCCAAGGTTTACTTCCAGGTTTTGGAAGAGTTTGCAAGCAGCTCTAGGTACCAGGTTGGCTATGAGTACAGCATATCACCCCCAGACAGATGGCCAGTCTAAGCGAACTATCCAGACGTTGGAGGATATGTTACGAGCTGTTGTGTTGGATTTTGGAGGTAGCTGGAAAGACGCGTTGTCTTTGGTAGAGTTTTCCTACAATAACAGCTATCAGGTGACGATTGGAATTGCGCCGTTTGAGGCTTTGTACGGCAGGAAGTGTAGATCTCCAGTGTGTTGGGAAGAAGTGGGGGAGAAGCAGCTATCTGCCCCAGAATTTGTGCAGCAAATGAAAGATCATGTGGATATTATTCGACAGCGGATGAAAGCCACCCAATATCGCCAAGCCAGTTATGCAAATAAGAGACGTCGACCTCTAGAGTTTCAGGTTGGTGATCAGGTATTTCTCAAAGTTTCTCCATTTCGCAGTGTTATGCGCTTTGGACACAAGGGAAAGTTAGCCCCTCGTTACGTCGGACCGTATGAAATCGTTGAGAGGATTGGCTCTTTAGCGTATCGGCTGTTGTTGCCTCCGGAATTAGCTTCTCTACATGATGTCTTTCATGTTTCCATGTTGAGGAAGTACGAGCCCAGATCCGTCTTATGTGCTTAGAACTGACGAGGTTGAGCTAGATCAGACGTTGAGATATCAGGAATATCCCTTGCAGATCCTAGGCCGAAAAGAGAAACAGTTGAGGAACAAAACCATTCCGTTAGTGATGGTGCAATGGAGCAAACATGGTAGGGAAGAAGCTACTTGGGAGCTGGAAGAAAAGATGCAACGCGAGTGGCCGCTGTTTGAGTAGCTGTGGTGCTAAATTTCCAGTAGTTAGTAGCTTCTGGTTGTTATTTTCCCTAGTTGCTGTTAATTGTTTGCTCAGTTATCTTGAACTCATGGCCATGTATTGGACGATTTTCTGTTTTGGTTCTCTGTGTTGTATTGTATTTCCGGAATTGTTGTTTTATTTCGAGAACGAAATCCTTTTCCGTTAGTGATGGTGCAATGGAGCAAACATGGTAGGGAAGAAGCTACTTGGGAGCTGGAAGAAAAGATGCAACGCGAGTGGCCGCTGTTTGAGTAGCTGTGGTGCTAAATTTCCAGTAGTTAGTAGCTTCTGGTTGTTATTTTCCCTAGTTGCTGTTAATTGTTTGCTCAGTTATCTTGAACTCATGGCCATGTATTGGACGATTTTCTGTTTTGGTTCTCTGTGTTGTATTGTATTTCCGGAATTGTTGTTTTATTTCGAGAACGAAATCCTTTTTAGTGGGGGAGAAATGTGAGACCTGGAATTATAAAGATTAGTCGTTGGATTAATCTGTTTTAGAGAAATTCTAGAAATTCCCGTAATTTTGGTGTTGTGTTAGAAATCGGGATTTTTTTTGGTGAAAGCTGGTGTCAGTTGTCGCAGGAGATCTATACGCCGTCGTATTAGCATTTGGTAAAGTCTGTCAGCAGTTGGCATTTTTAGTTGTAAAATCAGCAGACAGCGCTAAGGACCCTAAAGCGACGACGTTTTGGTAAACAGGAACCAGCTGTTAGTTTTGTTAGCGTGTTTCTATTTGAGGATTGAAACTACGTTGTTTTGGGAATTCAACAGTTGGTGTGTTTCCCTTTAGTAGCGATCAGCTGTTGGGTTATGCGACGCCGTTTTATTTAGTTGAAACGCAGCGTTTTGAGTATCAGCTGGTAGTTGCGTTATACGTTTACTGTTGAGAGATCTGATGCGCTATTTCATCCAGCTGCTAGTTTATGTGATCAGCTGTCGACAGATATGATGACGCGTTCTATGCGACGTCATTTGGTTAAGTTGATGCGACACTGTTTTGTTTAGCGTTGTTTGTGAGATTCAGCTGGTGATTTGTTTTGTGAAAGCTGATTGTGTCAACAGCAATGCCTGCTTGTTGGTTTCTTTGTGTTGTCGACTGGTTTTTTCGGTGGAGTTGTTCTTGCTGCTGTCAGCTGGTGAGAAGCTTAAATATATTGGGAGACTTGTTCTTCGATTGGATTATCAGATTTCCATACTTAGTGATATTTTCTCCCGATTGACGTTCTTCGCTTCGAACCCTAGAGCACTGTTCACCGTAGTATTTCTCCGGCGATTCCCGTCGTATCCCATCACCGTTTAGTACGTTAGAGGTAGCGTTGGACTCCTATCGTGAAGCTCTTTCATTCTATACCATTCTTGGAGGCTGTGGTTAGCTGGAAGTGAGATCGTGAAGTTGTTTACTTCGGCCGTGTGTTCGCTATTCAGGTAGCCTTTCGAATTAGCGATAAGATCTTACCTTAGAGCTTTGTTACGTGCTTCCTGATTGAGTAGAATGGTAGAGTAATAGCTGGTTGTAGTGTATAACTCCCAGCCATGAATTCTGTGCTTGTGTTCCGTAGAATTTATGTTTTGTGCGCTGTGTGTTCAGCAGGTTGCGTATCGGATTTCTCGGGACTCTTGTTGTGGTAATTGTGCACAGAATTAAGGTACGGATTTGGAGCTTGTATGACAGCGAGGTTATGGCTTGGATAAATTGTGAGATTGCTATTATGTGGAATTGCCATGTGCTGGTTGTTGGTTGCTCACTGTCGTGTATGATTGTTGTGCATATGTTATATGCTGGTTGTTTTAATTGTGCATACACGCATTGGCATTCCATTTCAGCTATTGCAGTCATTGTTTCGTTGTTGTTGCTTTGTTTCTTACCAAGATGCGAGGGCGAGCGGTGATTCCGTGTGCATACACGCATTGGCATTCCATTTCAGCTATTGCAGTCATTGTTTCGTTGTTGTTGCTTTGTTTCTTACCAAGATGCGAGGGCGAGCGGTGATTCCGCACTCTCATCTCCCTGCTGGGATTTGTTAGCCCCTATGCGCCGAGTGGCTAACTACCACAGTTCATAGGTTGGGCAACGGCAGGTTGAGCTATTGATGCATCTGATATTGGTGGGCGAGTAGGGGTGAGTAGGGGTGAGTGGGTAGCGCCTGTGAGGAATCAGATTTCAAGATTTGTGATTAATCAGATTTTGGAGTAGGATTATTCACGAGAATTAAGGTTTTTGATTTCTGGAATTTCGGATTTTTGGTGAAATCTGATTTGAGAATTCAGACCTCACGTAGAGCATTTCAGATTCCTAGTCGCAGGAATTATCGGGTGAGATCTGGTCGTGATTTTGAGTTGATTTGGTTAAGTTACGATAGAAATTTGGTTTCCTGCGTATTAGCGTGTGTTTCTGCGATTTTTGGTGATACGGCATCGTTTGGATGAAGTCTGGATGGTCGAGTATGGCACAGAAGTGAATGCGTTGTTCTTTCACGATTTCAGATGTCAACGCTGGTCAACGGCACTGTAGCGGGTGATCGCTGGTTCGAGTGATCGCTGGTTCGTTAGCGCGTTCATAGGAGAGATCTGGTTTCGTTGTTTGAGCGCGGGAAGATGTTCACGTGTGGAGATCTGGTAGCGCTAGTGTGTGACGTAAGCAGATTTCTCGTATTGGTCAACATTTAGAGTTGACGTCTGGTGTAGCGCTTTTAGTTGAGAGATCTGTGTTGAGTGAAGCGACGTCGTTCCTTTTATTTGCTGCGTCGTCGTTTTGGAGTCCTCAGCGTTTAGCGTGTTTTGTTTTGCGCGAGCGAGGGATCTGGTGGTTGTTGGCGTTGTGGAGAGATCTGTTTGAGCGCTGAGATCTGTTTTACCGAAGCGCTGTCGTTTTGATTTTAGCGCGAGCATTTTGAATTAGCGTTGTGAAATCTGTTTTTGTCGATGGATATTTCATCAAATTTCTCGAGGATTTATATATGTATATGTGAAGCGTGGCCTTCAATTATTGATATAGATCCCATACTTATAATTATTCTCCCGACTTTCGTTCCTTTCCAAACCCTCGGGTTACTGTTCATCGATAGCTTCTCCGGCGATTTCCCGTTGATTCCGGCCACCGTTTTTCATATTTGAGGTAGCGTTGGAAACCTCTTGAAGAGCTCTTTCATTTCATACCCATCTTGGAGGCTGTAGTGAGCTGGAACGAGAACACGAAGCTACTGGTTTTGCGACTGTGTGTGGTGCGTGCAGGTAGCTTTCGGATCCTGTTGTGGAATCTTGTTCCTATTCTTATTTTAAGCTTCTTGTTAAGTTGCTTGGGTAGGATTGAAGGCTGTTTTGTGTATGTGAAATTCCAGCCGTGAGATTTGGTTGTTGGCCGTGAGTTTTGTTGAGAGTTGGCCGTGAATTTGTGTTAGCCATTCCTTGAAATCTATTATGCGTGTGTTCTAGGTTTCGATTGTTGAGTACTACACTTTGTTGGAAATCATAATTGTGCAGGCCGTATCTTGCTGTGTTGCTTTGAGGTAGATTTGAGCAGGAAGGTACGAATTGAGCAGCCTTAGCAGCTTTAGGCTTGAACATGCTATGATTGATGTTGTGAGACTTGCTGCTGTGTCTTACGTGAAACTGACATGTTGAATTGATTTATATATGTTTTGTTTTACGTATTATGCAGTGTGTGCATTGATATTGATTGGCATACATGCATACATATTGAGCCTTGACAGATTGATTTGATGACCTGATTGGGTGCCACGTTGTGACTGGCCGACTGATGTGTCGTGCCCGAAAAGTCCAACGCTATCATCGGAGTGGTGACTACCGGATTCGAGTGTCTACCACCGAGCTGTGATGGGCTGACGGGCCCCGATGATCACGACCGATGATTTCCACCGGCTGATTGGCTGTGCGTGGTATAGAGGCTTGATTTGATTTGCCAGTTGATGGACTGGTCTAGCTATCCGATTCTTTGGTAGCCCTCATGCATTCATGACATCGATTTATAGTATGTTGCAGGTTTAGCTGTTCGATAGCTCTTCGTACTGAGGCTTGACCTCGTATTTTGTTTTCCTGCTTTTGTTTCTTGGGTCTGTGTTACCCATTTGCAGGATCTTCAGGTAGCCAGGCTGGACAGAGTGGAGGTTCAGCTGGTCGATCCCCTTTTCCATGAGTCCCAGTTATATTTATGATATGTACTGAACCGGGGGATGCCCCGCGTTTTTGTGTATTTGGGGATCTGTATTCTATTTGAATTGATGCTGCTACCTGATTGTATAAGTTTGAGTTAACTTATATTTTGATTATCGATATTTTGAATGTATGTTTTGAGTTCAGGCCCAAACTATTTCGAAAAATTTTTAAGCCCTGATTTTAGCTTCCGTGTTTATGCGTTTATTATGTGTTAATTGTGAGTAATTAGCACGGGGCCTGACATTTTTTGTATCAGAGCTTAAACTGGGATAAGCTCGATTTCTTTTGATCACACTCGAGTCTAGGCACAGAGTTTTGATTTGACTGTTGATTGACTATGTGGCTTATGTGATTATTATCTGCCTTGATGTTATATCTGTTGTTAGCCTTACCTCTAGACTTGTGTAGATGCCGCCATGGAGAGGTAGATCTAGACGTTCCGCTGAGGGGTCTAGGGCTCCAGATAGTGATGAGGATGTTCATCGGGTGGATGATGTGACTCGACGGATTGGTGAGATGGAACTAGTCTTAGCTCGATTTCAGCGTACGAACCCTCCGAATTTTGCTACTAACGAGGGTGGTGCTTCGGCTGAGGCTTGGCTAGTCCAGATGGAGGAGCTGTTTGATACCTTGGAGTACGCTCCGGAAAAGAGACTGAAGTTGGCAGTGCTGCAATTGAGGGATAACGCACAGCGCTGGTGTAGAGGTACTTCTAGGATGCTTCGAGATAGTGGGGCGGTGATCACTTGGGAAAGCTTCTGTGAGGCGTTCAGACAGGAGTATACCCCTGAGTCCTACTACAGCAGCCGAGAGCGCGAGTTTGATAACCTGAAGCAGGGTAACATGCGGGTGGCCGAGTATGCGAGGCAGTTTTCTGCGCTTTTGGTGTACATGCCACATGTAGCGAACCAAGAGCGGACTAAGAGGAACAAATTCTTGAAGGGTTTGAGACCTGATCTTTACCGGATGGTGTTGTCTGGGTCCCCAGCGACCTAAATTGAAGCTGTGAACAATGCGGTTGACATTGAGGAGAGTTTGATGGATCCTGATGCTCCGGCGTAGCAGACGACCGCGCGTGCTTCTCAGCCAACACAGGCGGTGTCTCAGTAGTATCAGTCACCTCAGGGGTCACAGCAGTCGAGTCGCCAGCAGTTCCGACCTCAAGGGAAGCAATTCAAGAAGAAGGGCCACTCGAGTTCCTCTGGTTCCGTGAGTTTTGGTTCTGGCAGCGGTTCAGGCAGTGGTTCTGGCGATGGATTTTGTGGTCAGTGCGGAGAGAGACATGAGACTTCGCAGTGTCGTGGAGTTAGAGGGCTTTGCCATCTTTGTGGTCAGCCGGGACATTTCGCTAGGGCGTGTCCTTCGATAGGAGGGTGGTCTTCTGGACAGTCGCAGCAGGGTTCCGTTGGTGGTTCTTCGCAGCGACAACAGCCTTTCGCTCAGTCCCAGCGATCCGAATTTCAGCCTCGTGAGCCTTCTAGGTTTGGAGGACCTTCCCGACCTCAGTTTCAGATTCCCCAGCAGGCTCAGGCGAATGCTTTGACTAGAGAACAGGCTGAGGAGACGCCTGGCATGGTGATTGGAGGTACATGCTTTATTTTTGATTATCCTGCGAGAGTTCTTTTTGAAAATGGTGCATCAAATTCTTTCATATCTGAGTTTTTTGTGTTTGAGCATGGGTTGAGTTCATCCCCATTGTGTGATGTTGTGTCTGTATCTACTCCTGCTGGTGTGAGTCTTTGGTCCAGAGAAGTAGTGATTGATTGTCTGATTAGATTTGATGAGCGTTGTTTGGTCTCCAATCTGATTGTTTTGGGGTAGTTAGTAGATTTTGATTGTATCTTGGGGATGGATGTGCTGTCTAGCTATAAGGCTACGGTTGATTGCTTCCATGGTGTGGTGAGATTTCGCCCTGATTCGGGTGAGAAGTGGGATTTCTATGGTGCTGATTTGCGTCCGAAGATTCCGCTGGTTTCCGCCATGGAGATGTTTAGCCTGCTATCGCTAGGTAACGCTGGATTCATGATCTACGCGCTTGATAGTTCCCAAGAGCAACGATTGGAGTTGAGAGATATCCCGATCGTCCGAGAGTTTCCCGACATGTTTCCAGACGAGATTCCTGGATTCCCTCCGAGACATGAGATCGACTTCAGTATCGAGTTGGTGCCCGGTACTGCCCCGATTTCTAGAGCCCCGTATCGGTTGGCGCCAACAGAGTTGAGAGAGCTGAAGGATCAGTTGAGAGATCTTTTGGAGAAAGGCTTCATCAGACCGAGCATGTCGCCTTGGGGATCTCCAATTCTTTTTGTGAAGAAGAAGGATGGATCTATGAGGATGTGTGTGGATTTCAGACAGTTGAATAAAGCAACAGTGAAGAACAAGTATCCTTTGCCGAGGATTGATGATTTTTTCGATCAGTTACAGGGATCGGTCGTGTACTCAAAGATTGATTTGTGCTCTGGTTATCACCAGTTGCGTATTAGAGACGTTGATGTGGTGAAGACAGCTTTCCGGACTAGATATGGGCATTATGAGTTTCTTGTCATGCCGTTTGGGTTGACGAATGCCCCCGCTGTCTTTATGGATTTGATGAATCGCGTCTTCAGCGAGTATATTGATCGGTTCGTGATAGTCTTCATAGATGACATCCTGGTGTACTCGAGGAGCTTGAGAGAGCATAAGGAGCATTTGAAACTGGTGTTGCAGCGATTGAGAGACTCGCAGCTCTATGCCAAGTTCAGCAAGTGTGAATTTTGGCTGGACGAATTATCTTTTTGGGTCATGTGATTTCAGCACAAGGAATTTCGGTAGATCCGAGCAAGGTCGAAGCAGTTCTTAACTGGGAGAGACCTGGGAATGTTTCTGAGATCCGTAGTTTCTTGGGTTTGGCTAGCTATTATAGGCGTTTTATCGAGAAGTTCTCTTCGATAGCTAAGCCTCTGACTCAGTTGACTCAGAAGGATAAGAGATTTGAGTGGACTGATGAGTGCGAGAACATTTTTCAGACGTTGAAGGAGAAGTTGACTACTGCTCCTGTGTTGGCTCTACCGTCTGGATCCGGAGGATTCGTGGTGTGCTCCGATGCTTCTCTCAATGGTTTAGGGTGTGTTCTGATGCAGAACGGGTACGTGATTGCCTATGCATCTCGACAGTTGAAGCCTCACGAGACGAGGTACCCTGTTCACGATTTGGAGTTGGCTGCGATAGTGTTTGCCTTGAATATTTGGCGACATTATCTTTATGGTGAAGAATTTGTGGTGTACACCGACCACAAGAGCCTGAAATATATCATCACGCAGTCTGATTTGAACATGAGGCAGCGACGATGGATGGAATTTCTCAAGGACTTTAACTGTGAGATTCAGTATCAGCCTGGGCGGATGAACTCAGTTGCCGACGCATTGAGTAGGAAGACCCAGCCTGCGATGCTTTCGTTTTGAATGCTTCGAGAGTCTATGAGCAATTGAGTACTTCTGGTTGGAGATTTTAGCCGAGCGATCAGTACTTCATGGTTTCCACGATTCAGGTTGAGCCGCAGATTTTGCATGCCATCAGGGCGCAGAGGACTGATCCCTATCTCCATGATTTGAGGATTAAGGCCCAGAATGGTCAGTCTGACGATTTCTCCGTTTCTTCGGATGGATGTTTGTGTTTTCGAGGGAGATTAGTGGTTCCGAACCTGATTTATTTGAAGGAGGCCATCATGAATGAAGCGCATTGTAGTCGGTACAGTGTGCATCCAGGCGAAAGGAAGATGTATCATGCCTTGAATCTCACTACTGGTGGGCAGGTATGAAGAGCGACATCTCTGGTTTTGTTGCTTGATGTCTGAATTGCCAGCAGGTCAAGGCTGAGAGAATGAGACCTGGTGGTTTGCTGCAGAGTTTAGAGGTGCCCCAATGGAATTGGGAGCACATCGCCATGGATTTCATGACTCATCTACCTCGATCGAGCAGGGGGTGCGATGCTATTTGGGTTGTGATTGATAGACTTTCGAAGTCAGCCCATTTCATTCCCTATGATGTGAGGTGCTCTATGAAGAAACTGGCGAAGCTGTACATCGACCATGTGGTTAGATTGCATGGAGTTCCAGTTTCGATAGTGTCCGACAGAGATCCGAGGTTCACTTCTCGATTTTGGAAGAGTTTGCACGTAGCGATGGGTTCGATATTGGCTATGAGTACGGCCTATCACCCACAGATAGACGGACAGTCTGAGCGGACTATCCAGACTTTAGAGGATATGCTGCGTGCAATTGTGATGGATTTCAGCGGTGGCTGGTAGGATTCGCTATCCTTGGTTGAGTTTTCGTATAACAACAGCTACCAGGTGACTATCGGAATGGCTCCGTTTGAGGCATTGTATGGTCGAAAATGCAGATCCCTGAATTGTTGGCAAAAAGTTGGTGAGAGACAGCTTTCTACACCGTAGTTTGTTCAGCACATGAAGGATCAAATTGACTTGATTCGGAGTAGAATGAAAGCTGCTCAAGACCGTTTCTCTAGCTATGCTAATAGAAGACGTCGATCGTTAGAGTTTGAGGTTGGCGATCGTGTGTTTCTCAGGATTTCTCCTTTCAAAAGTGTTATGCGATTCAGATTTAAAGGCAAATTGGCTCCCAGATTCGTTGGTCCTTTTGAGATTGTTGAGCGGATTGGACAGTTGGCTTATAGATTGAGGCTGCCCGAGGAGTTAGCAGCGATGCATGATGTCTTTCATGTGTCTATGTTGAGAAAATATGAGCCAGATCCGTCCCATGTTTTGAGAACCGACGAAGTTGAGCTGGATTCTGCCTTGAGCTATGTTGAATATCCGGTGCAGATTCTGGATAGGAAGGAGAAGCAGCTGAGAAACAAGATAATTCCGTTGGTGATGGTTCAATGGAGCAAGCATGGCCGAGAAGAAGCAACCTGGGAAGTTGAGGAGAAGATGAGACAAGACTGGCCTCATCTGTTTGAGCACTGATCGTGCAAATTTTTCCAGGTAAATTTCTGGTTTTTGCTTTGAATTTGAGTAGATGTTTGTGTTGATTTGAATGTTTGATTGTTTCTGCCTTGGTTTGCCTTTGATTTCGAGGACGAAATCTCTTAAGGTGGGGAGAATGTGAGGAATCAGATTTCAAGATTTGTGATTACTCAGATTTTGGAGTAGGATTAGTCACGAGAATTAAGGTTTTTGATTTCTGGAATTTTGGATTTTTGGTGAAATCTGATTTGAGAATTCAGACCTCACGTAGAGCATTTCAGATTCCTAGTCGCAGGAATTATCGGGTGAGATCTGGTCGTGATTTTGAGTTGATTTGGTTAGGTTATGATAGAAATCTGGTTTCCTGCATATTAACGTGCGTTGCCACGATTTTTGGTGATACGGCGTCGTTTGGATGAAGTCTGGATGGTCGAGTATGGCGCAGAAGTGAATGCGTTGTTCTTTCACGATTTCAGATGTCAACGCTGTTAGAGTAGATGCCCAAATAGCCAACTTGTGGCGTGTGGGTTTTATAGACTCTTGTGTATAACGATCTTTATTTATGAAATACGCATTTCTTATATGGCGTTCTTTATCGTCATTATTTTATAATGTTAACAATTGTGTTGGATAAAGACCTAGGATGCACCATAGTGTATGTTAGATGTGATAGTGGATATGATGGCTATCATGAAACACATCTAATAGTCACTGTGCATTATGAACTCGTTCCTAGTCGATTGGGCCGTCAAAATGAGGATAAGGCCGCCCGAGCTTGAGACCAGCATCTGCGATGCGAAGTACCATGTTTCATTGGTAGGGAACATTGTGATGTTCTGAGCATGCAGATGGATAGTGACCTGGTGATCTATCGAACTACCCTCGTTCGGACTTTCTAAGTGGTTACCATTTGTCGAGTGGATAAGTCCGAGGTCTTGGTTGTACTGATTATTCCTCACTACTCGAAACGTCATTGAGACTCTACATGATAGGCGCCTCACTTTGACCCGTTTACCGACTCACTTGGGGTCATTAGGTGGCGGGATTGGGTGAGGTCCCGATGCATGTAGGAGTCGATGCTTCGTTGTCGAGGATTCACTGGCTCGCTTTCAAGCGTGGATATCATATGCTATCTGAGGAGATAATAGTGTAATAAATCTCTGACCAGAGTACTGGATGTGTTTTGGGTAAATGGGTTTGCCTAGTAACACACGCGATGTCACTATTTGATCTCCAAGATGTATGGATGGTTATCGGATCTCTAGCGACTCTCGATTTACCAATGGTCGTTGATCTGATCGGGGTATATATGTTGAAAGGACCGTACTGTACGCTAACCACGACCGACTGGTTCTTGCAGGAACTATCAGTGATACCTAGGGGATCATGGGGCGATGTTGCTAGGCGCTTTACCATGATCCGATGGGTTAGTCCGAAAATGTGGTTTCGAAGTCACAAATGTTGTGAGCCCACGGCTAGCTGTATCCCTGAACCATTGAGGGTCACACAAGTACTGGTTTCTCAATTCCCGCATGGAAATTAAGCTCAATTTGTTGAGTATAGGAGGAGGAAGGATGGAAGTGCGACTTCCTAAAATTAAATAGGGTCAAAATGCAATTTCACTAAGCTTGGGCTAGCTTGACTATCCTTGAAGCTTACAGGGGCCAAACTGCTATTGTGGATTAGGTGGTCCGAAAAATTGTTTTTCACATCATAATGCTCAGTTTTGTACACTGTGTAGATCGGTCCGATCTGATCATCGATCGGGATTATGATGGAGCCACGGTGATGGACTTGAAACCAATGTTTACCCTGGGCCTGGGCCCGACCCAAGCCCATTAAGCTGGTTCAAGCCCATGGAAAATCTATAAATAGGGGCCCTGGGGTATTCATTTGATTTCGTACCAAAAGCTCCTCAGCTATATTCTCCCTTCCTCGCCTCTCCTCCCCACGCCGCCGTCGCCGCCCGCCATCGACGCCGTCGCCGGACTTGTTCTGACCGTTCCGGCGAGGAGATTCCGTCCGTTAAATCTTCGTCGTGTTTTCTAGTGCAGACCGATGAAGGAATTGGGATTCCGATCGTGGACCGGATTAGGAGGCCGACATAGCCAACCGTTGAAGTGCCGATTTCCTCGCGAAATTTGTCGAAGCCAAGCGCCTAGACGCCAGCAAGGTACTGATCTAAACATCCTATGTACGTTTATATACTGATTTACAGGTGTATTGACCGTTTCCGGGCTCCAATTTTTAAATCTTCCGCTGCGCCCCGGGAGCGGGATCCGGATCCGCCGCTACGCCAACAATTATGTATCAGTACTGTTAACCGGGGGTTGTCCTGTGCTTTGTACTAGTGGTTTTGGTACTTGATATATGTATTAATGATGTACTGTTGTACTACCGGGGGTTGTCCTGTGCTTTGTACTAGTGGTTTTGGTACTTGATATATGTATTAATGATGTACTGTTGTACTGAGTGATTTTAATTACTGGGATATTTTTAAGTATTGTTGTATTTTAAATTATATGTTTTAATCGTCAGGCCAAACGAAAATTTTAAGCCACTTTTGTATGCTTCCGCTATTGTTTTGCGTGGTTTACCTCTGTATTGTGCACAAGGCTTGAAATTTTTGGTATCAGAGCTTAAGCTGGGATAAGCTCGATTTCTTTGATCACACTATGTGATCTATGTGATATATTTATTTGTTGTTGCGAGACCTTACCTTCTTAGTGCCTTCGTAGATGCCGCCTAGACATAGGGGTAGAGGTAGAGGGTAGTTTCAGGAAGAGTTCGAAGGTCAGAATGAGGAACTGCAGGTAGTGTTCCTCGTCGTGGATGCGATAGATAGGTTGTCTTGGAGGTAGATGAGCTGGCAGCCCAAGTGGATGATATGGAACTAGTGATGGCGAGGTTTCAGCGGATGAATCCTCAGACGTTCAGCGATGAGCCTAGTTCTGATGCTGAGTCCTGGTTGCAGCATATTACCGGGTTGTTCGATCGTGTCAGGTATGACGATGAGCGTAAACTGAGTTTAGCTACGTTTCAGTTGATAAGAAGTGCCGAGCGTTGGTGGAGAGGTGCTTCTAGGACTCTCGAGGAGACAGGAGTGGGGATTTTGTGGAGTAGCTTTTGTACTGCCTTTCATCAAGAGTACGTTCCGGAATCTTTTGTGAACGCCAGGGAGCGAGAGTTCGATAACTTGGTTCAGGGTTCTATGTCCGTGGGTGAGTATGCCCGGAGATTCTCTTCTCTTCTTGCCTATGTTCCGCATGTTGCTGGCCGAGAGAAGGCGAAGAGGAACAAGTTCATGGAGGGGCTCAATGAAGAGCTGTATTTGTTTGTGTTGGCGGGTTCACCGGCAAGCTATGCAGAAGCGGTGGACAGGGCCATAGACATTGAGGAAGGACTGCAGAATCGTCGGTCGCGTGTTAGGCCGCAGGATTGCAAGGTAGTCGTCCCGTGGTTTTGGGGGTGCAACCTTCCCGGTCAGTGCAGTCGTCTCAGCCACCCCAGCAGCAGGTAGCTCAGCAGCCCGGAAACCAGAGGTTTAGGCCTCGTGGTCGTCAATTTAAGAAGAAGTCTAGTTCTAGTTCTTCTGGCACGAGGAGTTCGAGCAGTGGCAGTAGCTCCAAGGTGGAGTACTGTGGCCAGTGTGGTGGAAAGCACCTGACAGCGCAGTGTGTTGGTGTGCAGGGTTCGTGCAATGTCTGTGGTCAGTACGGAAACTTTGCTAGAGCGTGTCCTTTGTCTGGATCGCAGCATACCGCAGCTCCACCGCAGGGTCGAGGTGGATCTTCTAGAGGTTGTTCTGCTTTTCCTGTTCAGTAGCAGAGGTTAGGGGAGCCTCAGTTTAGGCCGTTTCAGCAGCCTCGACAGTCTTACCATCCTCAGTTTGCCCAAGTGAATGCCATAACTAGGGAGCAGGCGGAGGGCACGCCAGGCGGAGGGATTATCACAGGTACTTTCTTTGTTTTTGATTTTCCTGCACGTGTGTTGTTTGACACATGAGCATCACATTCTTTCATTTCTGATGCATTTGTGGTTGAGCATGGTTTGCGTAATTTGTGTGATGTTGTATCTGTTGCGCATCATGTCGGCGTGAGACTGTTCTCCCAGGATATTTTGCTGAATGGCGCTCTTAGGTTTGGTGAGAGTGTGTTGTTAGCCACCTGATCAGGCTAGTGATGTGGGATTTTGATTGTATCGTGGGATTGGACGTGTTGTCTAGCTATAGGGCCACCGTGGATTGTTTCCATGGTATTGTGCGATTTACGCCCCAGTCTGGCGAGAAATGGAATTTCTACGGCCAAGATTCCCAGTCGAAGATTCCTTTAGCTCTTCGATAGAGATGTTTAGCCTGTTGTAGCTAGAGAATACTGGTTTTATGATCTATGTCTTAGATGTGTCTTCTTCTTCGAGCGTAGAGCTTAGTAGGGTTCCCGTGGTTCGACATTTCCCGGATGTGTTTTCTGAGGAGATTCCTGGTTTTCCTCCGAGGAGGGAGATAGACTTCAGCATTGAGTTGGTACCTGGTGCAGCTCCAATCTCGCGAGCTCCATATCGTTTAGCGCTTAATGAGTTGAGGGAGCTTAAGGTTCAGCTTAGTGATTTGTTGGAGAAGGGATTCATTAGACCGAGTATGTCTCAGTGGGAGCGCCTATCTTGTTTGTCAAGAAGAAAGACGTGTCGATGAGGATGTGTATCGACTTTAGGCAGTTGAATAAGGCGACAGTGAAGAATAAGTACCCTTTTCCTAGGATCGATTATTTGTTTGATCAGCTTCAGAATTTGTATGTGTTTTCTAAGATCGATCTTCGTTCGGGGTACCATCAGTTGCACATCCATGAGCAGGATGTTGAGAAAACTGTGTTTCGTACGAGGTATGGGCATTATGAGTTTCTAGTTATGCCTTTTGGATTGACGGATTCTCCCGCAGTTTTCATGGACTTGATGAATAGGGTCTTTAGAGAGTTCATCGATCAGTTTGCGATTGTGTTTATCGATGACGTTTTGGTGTACTCTAAGACTCTGTTGCAGCACAAAGAGCATTTGAAGTTGGTTCTTCAGAAGCTTCGAGACTCGCAGCTGTATGATAAGTTCTCCAAGAGCGAGTTTTGGTTAGACCGAGTTGTGTTTCTGGGTCATGTAATTTCTGTCGATGGTATTTCTGTGTATCCCAGTAAGGTTGAGGCAGTGATTAACTGGGAGCGTCCCAAGAATGTTGCTGAGATTCGTAGTTTCTTGGGCTTGGCTGGCTATTATCGACGCTTTTAGAGGGATTTTCTAGTATAGCTAAGCCAATGACACAGTTGACTCAGAAATAAAAGAGGTTTGTGTGGACTGAGCAATGCGAGAATAGTTTTCTGTTGCTCAAGGAGAAGCTAACTACTGCGCCTGTGTTAGCCCTGCCTTGTGGTTCAGGTGGTTTTGTTGTTTGTGCAGATGCTTCCTTGATGGATTGGGTTGTGTGTTGATGCAGAATGGTCGAGTCATTACGTATGCCTCTCGTCAGTTAAAACCGCATGAGACTCGTTACTCAGTTCATGATTTGGAGTTAGCAGCAGTGGTTTTTCTTTGAAGATTTGGCGCCACTACCTATATGGTGAGCAGTTTGTGTACTCCGACCACAAGAGTCTTCAGTATCTATTTTCTCAGTCAGATTTGAACATGAGACAGCGTAGATGGATGGAGCTGCTTAAAGATTTTGATTGTGAGATCAAATATCAGTCTGGGAAGATGAACGTAGTTGCCGATACATTGAGCAGAAAGGCTCAAGTAGCGATGCTGGCTTCGATGCAGATTTCGAAGGTCCATGAGAATCTAAGCACTACTGGTTGGCGTTATTACCCAGCTGAGGATTATTTTGTGGTGTCTTCTTTTCAAGTTGAGCCACAGATTGTCACTAGCATTAGAGCAGCTCAGAGGACTGATCCATGAAGCTTAAGGTGAGAGCTGGTCAGTTGGAGGACTATTCTGTCTCTTCTGATGGTTGTTTGAGGTTTCGTGGCAGGCTGGTTGTGCCAAATTTGATTGACCTGAAGGAAGAGATCTTGCGAGAAGCGCACTGCAGTAGATACAGTGTCCATCCTGGTGCAAGGAAGACGTACCATGTCTTGAAGCAGCATTACTGGTGGGTAGGTTTGAGGAGTGATGTTGCTGATTTTGTAGCTCGATGTCTGAATTTTCAGCAAGTCAAGGCTGAGAGGATGAGACCTGGTGGTTTGTTGCTAAGCTTAGAGGTGCCCCAATGTAATTGGGACTACATAGTTATGGATTTTGTCACGCATTTGCCTCGTTCCAGCAGAGGTTGTGATGCAGTTTGGTAATTGACAGATTGTCAAAGTCTGCGCACTTCATTCCCTACAACATGACTTATTCTTTGAAGAAGATGGCGAAGCTGTACATAGATTTTGTGGTGCGTTTGCATGGTGTGCCAGTTTTGATTGTTTCATATCGTGATCCTCGATTTACTTCCAGGTTTTGGAAGAGTTTGCCAACAGCTTTGGGTACTAGATTGGCGATGATTACAGCGTATCACCCCCAGACAGATGGCCAATCTGAGAGAACTATCCAGATTTTAGAGGATATGTTAAGAGCTGTTGTGATGGATTTTAGTGGTAGCTGGCAAGACTTGTTGTCTTTGGTTGAGTTTTCCTACAATAACAGCTATCAGGTCACGATTGGGATGGCAACATTTGAAGCTTTGTATGGAAGAAAGTGCAGATCGCCGATATATTGGGAAGAAGTGGGGGAGAAGCAGCTGTCTTCTCCATAGTTTGTGCAGCAGATGAGAGATCAAGTGGATTTAATTCGCCAGCAAATGAAAGCTGCACAAGATCTCCAAGAAAGTTATGCGAATAAGAGGCGTAGGCCTTTAGAATTTGAGGTTGGTGATCTATTTTTCCTTAAGGTTTCTCCTTTCCGCAGTGTTATGAGATTTGATCTCAAGGGAAAGTTAGCTCCTCGTTATGTTGGTCCTTATGAGATAGCTGAGAGGATTGGCCCTTTGGCCTATTGTTTGCTGTTGCCACCAGATGTGTCTTCCTTACATGATGTGTTTCATGTTTTGATGTTGAGGAAGTATGAGCCAGATACCTCACATGTGTTGAGAACTGATGAGGTAGAGTTAGATCGGACTTTGAGCTATGTGGAATATCACTTGCAGATCTTGGATAGAAAAGAGAAACATCTGAGGAACAAAACCATTCCTTTGGTGATGGTTCAGTGGAGCAAACATGGTAGGGAAGAAGCTACTTGGGAACTGGAAGAGAAGATGCAGCGTGAGTGGCCGCATCTGTTTGAGTGAGTGTTGTATCAGATTTCAGTAGTTAGTTTGTTCTTTGCTTTTCCAGTGGTTGTTGGTGATTGTTTCTCCAGTTATCTTGAACTCTTGATCTTGAGCTGTTTGATTTCGAGGACGAAATCCTGTTTTAGTGGGGGAGAGATGTGAGACCCAAAAAGCTGATAAGATTAATTGAGTTAATTAATCGGGTTTTATTGAGATCAGCTTTGCGTCGATGTGCATCGGGTTTTGTTTTAGTCCTTGGATCAAGTCTGGAGAATTAGAGTTTTGGCTTGAGATCTGTTCAGAATTTAGCGTGAGTGATCACGTTCAGCAGTGGTGAGCGTTGGTCATAGCTGAGTGATTGCATTCAGCAGTCGTAGCGAGATCTGTTGTCGCTAGTGTTCAGTAGTAAGCTAGCGTGCTTCTGTAGCGAGTAGCTAAACTACGTCGTTTGGATTAGTTGGAATGACAGATTTTTGGTTTAGCGGGCGAGACTCAGCAGTGAGCAGCGTTGGTCTTCAGATTTGAGAGAATCTGAGTGTTCGAGAGTGACGCCGTTTTGAGTTCAGATTTCGTTGGCCCTAGCGATTCAGATATGAGTAGCGGGTGACGTGTCCAGTTGTGATAGTGGACTTGCGCGACGTCGTATGAGTTAGTAGAGATCTGTTTAGGCGTAGAGTGAGATCTGTTGCGAGATCTGTATGCGAGCGGGAATATCAGCTTTGAGATTTAAGTTGTCGGTGAGATCTGTTTAGAAGCTTGAACTGATTTGAGTACATAAGAGGACTTGGTCTTCGTTGCTTTGTATTATTTCCCGACACTTAGAATATTTTCCCGATTGTAGATCTCTGTCGCGATACCCTAGCTACTGTTCACCGAATCTTATCTTCTTCTATTGCCGACGGTAGACAGCTCCGATTGAAGTAAGAGTGGTAGCGTTGGACTCCTCTTGCTGAGACGTTTCGTTTGGATATTGTTTTCGGACGTTTGCTTGAAGCTGGTGAGGTGCACGAAGACATCTCCCTTGTGTAGTCTGTTAGCATTCTGTCCTAGCTTGTTGCCTTGATTAGTTGTTTGTAATTGGCTTAGCAGGTGTGAGATCTGTGCTGCTCGGACCCAGTTTGTAGTAATTGTTGCACAGAGACTTGAGGTACGGATGTGAGCTTGTTACAGCGTTGAGATTTGGCATGGATACACATGTGCTCATGCTTGCTGTTCTGTGATGCTGTGTATATTGTCTTGTTACCTGTTTCATTGTGTTGCACTGCATACACGCATCTATTGCATGTTGTTTCAGATCTCTTATAGCTGTGCCTTTATATTGCTGAATTGAGCGTGCCAGGGTGTTTGTAGAGGCGAGCGGGTAACTCCCGTACCTCATCTCCCTGCTGGGACTATTAGCCACCGTGAGCGGAGTGGGTAGCTCCCAAATCTCATGTGTTGGGAAACAGCAGGTTGAGCGTTGTTTATGCACCTGGTGCCATGTATTGATACGAGTGGGTAGCTCCCATATACTCACATACATTGTGGTCATTGTCTTCTGTTCAGATTCCAGTTGTTGAGCTGTCCTTGGAATCCTTTGGCTCCCTGTGTTCGGTTGTAGCCTTGATCTCATGCATAGCATTTGCATTTTATCTGTTGCTATCTAACTACTGTTTTTCAGTTGCTCTCCGTACTGGGGTTTGACCTCATGTCCCTCTAGGGCTTGGTTGTTTGTTTCCTGTGTGTGTTTTCAGGTTATCACGGTTACTCTGCTGGTCGTGGAGTAGACCCAACTGGAGGTGTCCCAGGAGGTGGTTAGAGTGTCCTAGTTAGCGTATAGCATATTATGTATCAGTACTGTTAGCTGGGGGTTGTCATGTGCTTTGTAGTAGTGGTTGTATGGTACTATATATGTATTAATGATGTACTGTTGTACTGAGTGATTTTAATTACTGGGATATTTTTAAGTATTTTTGTATTTTAAATTATATGTTTTAATCGTCAGGCCAAACGAATATTTTAAGTCGCTTTTGTATGCTTCCGCTATTTTTTTGTGTGGTTTAACTCTGTATTGTGCA
Source organism: Dorcoceras hygrometricum (assembly GCA_001598015.1). Taxonomy (NCBI): domain Eukaryota; kingdom Viridiplantae; phylum Streptophyta; class Magnoliopsida; order Lamiales; family Gesneriaceae; genus Dorcoceras; species Dorcoceras hygrometricum. The sequence goes on along the minus strand of KQ993809.1, from coordinate 10,312 downwards.
TGAGGCCTGACATTAAATGACTTGTGTTCATGTCTGGAATCAACCAGCTTTGATGACTCAAGTGATAACGTGGCACAATTCGATATTCAGCTGATAGACAACCTGCACTGGACACTCCACATTGATATTTTAGATATGACACGTAACATAGAAGTCATTGATTTGACTAATGTTGACCCTGTACAGGAACAGATCGCAACCAGTGTGCCTGCTGTGGGAGATGGATCGATCAATGCACAAGATCACCAGCTGATGATTCAAATTATCAATTGGTATAGAGCGAGGTCAGGGGTTCGAGTCTCCCAAGAAGCATTTTCTATACTTCTTGGGGGGAGGATTGTTGAGTTAAGCGTGCAACGGTGAGAACAGTACTGGGATGGGTGACCTCCTGGGAATTTCTCGTACGTCAAGCTGCTGACGTTGCGTCGCTTGATCTGGTTGGCCATGCGGGCTGTAAAAGTGTGATGCCAAATCTTAACGGGTAATACTATCTCTGCTGGGGATAGGGCTGGCGATATGGGAAGGGTAAAACTGATCTCTTAGGGAATTAAGACAGCACCAACAGTTAGACACGTACCTCCCCTGACTCATGGGCCTAATAGCCCAACCCTAACGCACATAATAGGTGCACTCTGCGCTGCCACATTATAAGGAAATAAAGTTGCACCTTGGCTAACAGCTATAGCTTTTGGCCTAGTGGTAAGCGCTTGATCCTAACACATATTATTGTCTAGCTTCTTGTACAAGATGTCCTTGGCGACGTTATCCAGATTGGCCTTCTTTTTATCCTCAGAGGTCCACTCCAATCTGGGTTTCTCTATCCATTGAGGTGCACCAGCAGTTATGGCCACAGCTGTGTTCATTTTCATTATATTCAAGGGCCCGTCTGTTATTACGAAAAACATGTCATCATCTTGTGCTGCTAGGTGCGTTTGCATCCGGATCTTCCAGACGTCGTATTCCTCCTTGGAAAAAATGGAATCTTGTTGTGAGAAATCGATATTTTTAATGAATATAAATGAATAAACTGTTCAAACACTGAGAAACCGAGCTCTGATACCACTTGTTAGGATCGAAAAATAAGCTCGAGAGTTCAGAGAGGGGGGGTGAATGAACTCCTTTGCTACTTTATTGTTTGAAAATTTGTTTTAAAATATTTTACTCCTCGATGCAAACCTCCAGCCGAGTTACCAGCTAGGAGGGTTCTCAGTTATTGTTGTTGTCTCGTATAATAAAGTGATTTTATGCGGAAAAACATGATTCAAATAGTGAACCGTTAAACAAATGCGTGAATGTAAAATATAAGGAGTCGAGAGGTTTGTTTCTGGAAGTTCGGAGCAAATTCTCTTACATCTCCCTTCTTCCTCGATGGGAAGTATTTTCACTAGAATATTTGATTTATACAACCATTTGTACAAACCCGATCCAACAGCCTGCAGCTGCAAGAAGTCCTAGCACTCAACCAACGAATCCAGACCCGCGATCTGGTTCGCAAATACGATGATTTCAGCACTAAGCTGGTTGTGCTAATCTAGCACTCAACTCTCTCTGTTTATGATTTACAATGAAGACTCAATACTACAGAGTGTGTGTGTAGAAGTTTATGTGACACAAAGAATTGTGTAAGCAGTCAGTGCATGTGTCACTAGCTGTGAGCTGGTTCACTAAGATGAACTCTGCTTTTTCTTGTGAAGGCTGGTTAGCTCGTACGTTCAATGAACTTTTTGATCGTTCGGTGTGTCTCGTAACGCCTTCACAGCTGATCTTATCTTCTATTTATACTCTTTGGATACAACGGTAATAAATGTTACCAGTAGATAATGTTGTATCCAAATTGAAAATCCTGCGGTGACTTAAATGCTTGTACGATGTTCGTACGTCTCCATTAAATGCATTACCCTTTTTTAGCAACTCTGCACCGTCTTCAGTTTGAACCATATCTCTGCGTATCTGGAATTAGCTCAAATTAGTTTCAACGACTACATCAATGCAGATATGGTCACATGTATCACATCAAACTGTACGAAGCCTCAAACATTCTGAAATTCAATTTGCTAAGTTGTCTTTACTTAGCTGGTTTCCCGATCTGGTTTCTGAACATTGAGCTGCTTTTCTTGATCGAGTTCTGAGCTTGATTAAATCCAATTTTCTTTGAAATAGTCTGCTCATGTCTTTGTTCTGTAGTGATTCAGATACCAATCTTTGTACACTCATACCTTCAATACAATAACACATGTAGAATCGATTGGCTTCGAGCTGGTTTACTAAGCTTGTCTTCCAGTTGGTCTATTATACCACTCTTTCATTTCGAGTTGTTCTCTCAACTGTAAAGCACTGTTTTACTGCTCTTCTGAACTGATGTGATTTCAACACTCTCTGTTCCTATTCTTCGAATTTGCTCAACTGATTTTTCTTTATCCAGCTAAGCATATTTGGACTGGTTTGACCTTAACTAGCTTGACCAAATTACCTTTGCTGGTTTGTCCTCAACCAGCGCAACTAAGTATTCTGAGCTGGTTTGACCTTCACCAGCTTGACTCTATTCTGATCTGGTTTTTACGTCCAACGTAGTAAGCTTGGACCAGATCTTGTCCCTTTGAGCTGATTAATCTCTTTTATTTGTCTTCACCAAAACTTCTGAAATTAACTTTAACAGTTTACATATTGAGCACAAAGAAAATGAATTATTTGTTCACCAGTCAAATTATGAAGAAAAGGTCCTTAAACGTTTTAATATGGATAAAGCAAATCCTTTAAGTACTCCAATGATTGTTAGATCATCCAACATTGATAATGATCCATTTCTCTCATGTAAACATGATGAAGTTAATCTCGATCTAGAAGTACTCTAAGTGCTATTGGTCCCTTTATGTATCTTGCCAATTGTTCTAGACCTGATATATCTTTTACTGTACATTTATTGTCAAGATTTAGCTCATATCCAAAAAAGAGACACTGGAACGGGATTAAACATATATTCTTTTATCTACGAGGAATGAAAGATTTGAGAATTTTATATTCAAGAGATACCAATCAAAGTATTGTCGGTTACGCTGATGCTGGATACTTATTTCATCCACATAAGATACGTTTTCAAAATGGATATGTGTTTACTAGTGGACGCACTGTAATTTCTTTACGTGCACAAAAACAAACACTCATAGAAACTTCATCAAACCACGCCGAAATTATTGCACTACATGAGGCTAACCGTGAATGTCTTTGGCTAAAGTCTATGACCTAGCATATACGAGTCATGTGTGTATGTGACACTGTATGAAGATAATGTTGCATGTATTTGTTCAAATGAAAGAATGGTACATCAAAAGCGATACAACTAAACATATTCCCCCTAAATTCTTTGAATTCACCGAAGAACTTTAAAAAGTAACGATATTGATATGTTATTGATGGTCCGAAAAAGGGGGGTGCCGTGAGCTGTAACACTTAGGCACCGAAACTGGATATAAACTCACCATTTAAAAAACTATTTGGAAAAATATCACATAACTGGTCCATATCGTCGCAATCTGGTCTGTTAAAACTCGAGCTGCAATAGCTCATGTTCTTGAAAGATTTGAGCATCGAGAATTAGATCAGGTAAGAGATAAATTCATGCGAAAACTGTTGGAATAGCGGCGGCGGATCCGGATCCCACTTCCCGAGGCGCAGCGGAAAAACAAAAATTTGCCCGGAAAGTGTTCAATACATTCAAAGAAATCTACAAACATACATAGGGTGTTCGTAGATGATTACCTTGCTGGCATCTAGGCGCCTGGCTCCGACCAGTTTTACGAGGAAACCGGCACTTCAAACTGTAGGCGGCGGTAGATCGTCAATCAGGTCCACGACCGGATTCAATCTTCCTCCAATCAGCCTGCACTAGAAAGCTGATGGATTTTGCACGGACGGAAACACCTCTTCACGATGGCCGGAACAAGTCCGACGAAGGGCGGCGCATGGAGGAGCCGACGGTGGCGCGTGGTGGCCGAGAGGAGAAGAGAGGTGGGCGGACGATTTTTCTAGTGTGGAGGCTAGGGTTATGAATTAATCATCCAAGTGATTAAGCCCTAGATGTAACTTATAATTATAAGTTGATCATGGGCTTGAACCGGCGCAATGGACTTGGGTCAAACCCAGGTCCATGTGAACATTAGGTTCGTGTAATTCACCACGGTTCCATCATAGCTCCGATCGTCGATCAGATCGGACAGATCGAATCAGTTTCCAAAACTGAATGTTATGACGTGAAAAACAATTTTTCAGATACCTAGTCCAAAATGACAGTTTTGCCCCTCAACAGCGGAAAATCGCAATTTGACCCATGTTGACTTTTAGGAAGTCGCACTCCCTAAAATCCTCCTCCTATGCTCAACATATTGAGCTCAGTTTCCGTGCGGGAATCATGAATCTGGTACTTGTGTGACCCTCAATGGTTCAGGGATACAGCTAGCCGTGGACCCACAACCATTGTGGCTCAGAAATCACAATTTCGGACTTGCCCAACGGATCATGGTAAAGCGCCTAGCAACATCACGCCATGATCCCCTAGGTATCACTGATAGTGCCTGCAAGAACCAGTTGATCGTGGTTAGCGTACAGTACTATCCTTTCAACACATATATCCCGATCAGATCAACGACCATTGGTAAATCGAGAGTCGCTAGAGATCCGATAGCTATGCATACATCTTGGAGATCGAATAGTGACATCGCGAGTGTTACTAGGTAAACCCATTTACCTAAAACACTTCTAGTACTCTGGCCAGAGATTTATACACTATTATCCCCTCAGATAGCATAGGATATCCACACATGAGAGCGAGCGGTGAATCCTCGACAACGAAGCATCGAATCCTACATGCATCGGGATCTCACCCAATCCCGCCGCCTAATGACCCCAAGTGAGTCGACAAACGGGTCAAAGTGAGATGCCTATCATGTAGAGTCTCAATGACGTTTCGAGTCGTGAGGACTAATCAGTACAACCAAGACCTCGGACTTATCCACTCGACAAATGGTAACCACTTGGAAAGTCCGAACGAGGGTAGTTCGATAGATCACCAGGTCACTATCCATCTGCATGCTCAGAACATCACAATGTTCCCTACCAATGAAACATGGTACTTCGCATTGCAGATGCTAGTCTCAAGCTCGAGCGGCCTTATCCTCATTTTGACGGCCCAATCGACTAGGAACAAGTTCAGAATACACAGTGACTATTAGATGTGTTTCATGATAGCCGTCATACCCACTATCACATCTAACATACACTATGGTGCATTCTAGGTCTTTATCCAATACAATTGTAAACATTATATAATCATAATGAAGATAAAGAATGCCATAACAAAATGCGAATATCATATATAAAGAATTGTTACATAGATTCAACAAGGACACACATGTCACAACTTGGCTAGTTGGGGACCTACTCTAACAGAGGATGGCCGAGTACGCTAGGTAGTTTTCTTCGCTTCTGTCGTATGTTCCCCTCGTAGCTAACAAAGAGAGGATGAATAAGAACAAGTTTCTGAGAGGTTTGAGACCTGATTTGTTCCTTATGATGTTAGCTGGTTCTCCTGATACTTATGCCGAGGCAGTGGAAGAGCGATGGACATTGAGGAGAGTCTTTTGGAAGCACAGAATCAGGTTCATCCGATAGATGGATGCAGTTTCCTACCCGTGCCAGAAGCGACGCAATCGTTTCAGCCTCCTCAAGCGTCGGAGCAGTCTAATCGCTAGAGGTTCAAGCCTCAAGGGAAGCAGTTTAAGAGGCGATCGAATTCGAATTCGTCTGGTTCTGTTAGTTCTGGTGGTAGTGGCTCTGGAGGAGTGTCGTGTTGGCGTAGCGACGGATCCGGATCCCGCTCCCGAGGTGCAGTGGAAGAATTAAAAATTTGCACCGGGAACGGTCAATACAAAAAAAAAATGCAATAAAACATTCATAGGATGTTTTAGAGCGGTACCTTGCTGGCGTCTAGGCGCCTGGCAGGGAAAATCTGGCTCTTCTCGGTAGGCGGCGGTAGATCCTCCAATCAGGTCCACGACCGGATTCAATCTTCCTCCGTCAATCTGCACTAGAAGACTTGACGGATTCAGCACGGACGGAACTCCTCGTCGCGGTGGCCGGAGCAAGTCCGGCAAGAGGAGGCGGCGCGTGGAGGAGGCCGACGGCGGCGCGTGTGATCGGCCGAGTAGGAGGAGCGGCCGTGTGTGTGTATATGGAGGCTAGGATTTGTGTAATGCAAATTTTTATCAAAGCCCTAATCCATCTGAATTAAATAAAGATTGTAGATGGGCTTGAACGGGCTCAATGGACTTGGGTCAAACCCAGGTCCATATGAACATTAGGCTCGTTTAATTCACCACGGTTTCATCATAACTCCGATCGACGATCAGATCGG
>KQ993808.1:168112-194162 GCA_001598015.1 Dorcoceras hygrometricum | reverse complement strand
TACTGATGAGGAGATAGAGAGTATGGCACGTGTACCATATGCCTCGGCTATAGGTAGTATTATGTATGGCATGATCTCGACTAGACCGGACGTCGCATATGCTCTGAGTGTCGCGAGCCGCTACCAGGCCAACCCCGGCCAATTGCATTGGAAGGCCGTGAAGGATATTCTTAAGTACCTGCGAAGGACTAAGAATATGTTCATGGTCTATGGGGGTGGTGAACTGAAACTGGAAGGCTACACTAATTCTAGCTTCCAATGTGACGTGGATGATTCGAAATCAACCTCTGGATTTGTATTCATGCTCAATGGTGGCGCTGTCTCTTGGAAGAGTTCCAAGCAAGACACCATCGCGGATTCAACCACTGAGGCTGAGTACATTGCAGCATCAGCTGCTGCTAAGGAGGCCGTCTGGATAAGGAATTTCGTCCAAGAGTTGGGCGTCATTCCTAATGGAGTTGGTCCAGTCCCGGTGTATTGCGACAACACGGGTGCCGTTGCGCAAGCAAAGGAGCCTAGGTCTAACCAAAGATCCAAACACATACTGAGGAAATACCACATAATCCGGGATATTGTGGCTAGAGGTGACATAGTAGTTGAGAGAGTCGCCTATGTGGACAACGTTGTTGATCCACTTACGAAGCCCTTGCCTGGACCGTTGTTTGAAAAACATCGCGAAACAATGGGACTGCGTCTGATGAGTAGTCGGCTTTAGGGCAAGTGGGAGATTGTTAGAGTAGATGCCCAACTAGCCAACTTGTGGCGTGGGGGTTTTATAGACTCTTGTACAAACAATCTTTATATATGATATTCGCATTCTTTTATATGGCATTCTTTACTTTCATTATGTGTGTAATGATTTACAATTGCGTTGAGTAAAGACCTAGAATGCACTAAAGCGTATGTTAGATGTGATAGTGACTGCGTCTGATGAGTAGTCGGCTTTAGGGCAAGTGGGAGATTGTTAGAGTAGATGCCCAACTAGCCAACTTGTGGCGTGGGGGTTTTATAGACTCTTGTACAAACAATCTTTATATATGATATTCGCATTCTTTTATATGGCATTCTTTACTTTCATTATGTGTGTAATGATTTACAATTGCGTTGAGTAAAGACCTAGAATGCACTAAAGCGTATGTTAGATGTGATAGTGGGTATGACGGCTATCATGAAACACATCTAATAGTCGCTGTGTATTCTGAACATGTTCCTAGTCGATTGGGCCGTCAAAATGAGGATAAGGCCGCCCGAGTTCGAGACTAGTATTTGCGATGCGAAATACCATGTTTCATTGGTAGGGAACATTGTGATGTTCTGAGCATGCAGATAGATAGTGACCTGGTGATCTATCGAACTACCCTCGTTCGGACTTTCCAAGTGATTACCATTTGTCGAGTGGATAAGTCCGAGGTCTTGGTTGTACTGATTAGTCCTCACGACTCGAAACGTCATTGAGACTATACATGATAGGCGGCTCACTTTGACCCGTTTGCCGACTCATTTGGGATCACCAGGCGTCGGGATAGGGTGAGACCCCGATGCATGTAGGAGTCGATGCATCGTTGTCGAGGATTCATCGCTCGCAGACATGCGTGGATATCCTATGCTATCTGAGGGGATAATAGTGTATAAATCTCTGGCCAGAGTACTAGAAGTGTGTTAGGCAAATGTGTTTACCTAGTTACACTCGCGATGTCACTATTCGATCTCCAAGATGTATGCATAGCTATCGGATCTCTAGCGACTCTCGATTTACCAATGGTCGTTGATCTGATCGGGATATATGGATTGAAAGGACCGTACTGTACGCTAACCACGATCGACTGGTTCTTGTAGGCACTATCAGTGATACCTAGGGGATCATGGGGCGATGTTTCTAGACGCTTTACCATGATCCGTTGGGCAAGTCCGGAATTGTGATTCCGGAGCCACAATGGTTGTGGGCCCACGGCTAGCTGTATCCCTGAACCATTGAGGGTCACACAAGTACTAGATTCGAGATTCCCGCACGGATACTCAGCTCAATGTGTTGAGAACGAGAAGAGGATTTTGGGGAGTGCGACTTCCTAAAAGTCAACAGGGGTCAAACCGGGATTTGACGCTGCTGAGGGGAAAAACGGTCATTTTGTAATTTAGGGTTAGATGATCTGAAAAATTTTTTTTCACATCATAACATTCAGTTTTGGAAACTGAGTCGATCGGTCCGATCTGATCGGCGATCGGAGTTACGATGAAGTCGCAGCGATAGATATCGTCATTTGGACCCGGGCCCGTTGGACCGGCCCAAGTCCATCATTAAGTCTATTTATTTAGACTTAATGACTTCATTGATAGAGAGTGGTTACAACCCTAAACCTAGCTTTGGCCGCCCACCCTCCTCACTCTCAAGCCGCCACCGTCGCCGCCTCCACGCGCCGCCGCCGTCTTCGCCGGAAAAATTGTTTCCTGCCAACTCGACGAGGAGAATCCGTTCGTGCTGATCTCGTCAGCGCTTCTAGTGCAGCCTGACGAAGGAGTCTCGGATCTGGTCGTGGACCGGATTGGCGTAAACTACCGCAATCTACCGAGAAGAGCCGGATTCTTGTAATACCGGTTGGAGCCAGGCACAAGTGCCAGCAAGGTAACCCGCCTAAACCCCCTATGTATGACAATTATGAATTGTTGTTTTTCGTATTGATCGTCTCCCGGCACCTGTTTTTATGTTCTTCCGCTGCCTCGCCGGGAGGCGGATCCGGACCACCAACAGACTGGCCAACCAGTCGCAGAATACAAAGCCTAACCAGTCGCACCGTCTCTCAACACCAGACGCAAGCTACTATGCACACCCAGTCGCAGGATGCCAAAACACACTAAATACCCTACGACTGGTACTCGCATAAGCGGCCCCAACGCTTACGTCAGCGACGCAACATTCAGCAGTTGAACATTTGGCGACGCGAATTCAGCAGCTGGCGATTTAGCGACGCAGACTTCATCGTCTCCACGAAACTTCATAATTTCTCCACGAAAATCAGACTTCACGTCGAAAATCCAGATTTTTGCTCACGAACTTCGACAGTCGCTTACAGGTCATATTTCATGATTATAACTGTCGATTTAGGAGGATTTATGGCTAATTAAAAGACCCAAATCAATGTCTTGAATTCTTAATTAAAATCACACCATAAGTAGCCATTATGTAGCCAATTAGTGTCCAATTATGACCATAAAGTGGTGTTTAATGGCCATAAAGAGGTGACCCTTAAAATCTCCCCAACCTCTCCTATATAGTCACCCCTCAAAGATGAAGAAAGGTACTCTACAAACATCAAGAAAACCTTGAGATTTTCGTACAAGAGGCTGCACTCTTTCAGAAACAAGAGGTTGAAGTTTTGAGCATTCCAGCAACAATCTGAAGGCCTACTGTCCGGAACCTATTTCCATTGCTCCGTTTCTTAGAATCCGATCTCCACCGTCCAGACTCTTCTTCCCTATGTTTCAAATACTAGGTAAGAATTGCATTCTGATCCAACGGTTAAATTGCCGTGAATAAAATTCGCAAGAATGCTGCACAGATTACATGTGAGGAAACTGCAGCTTCTGTTTATCATCCTAAACTGATTTCAAACAACCCCTATTTCCAATCTCTACCGTTCAGATGTTATTTCGTTATGTCCTGAATATGTTGTCCAAATTTCATTTCGATCCAACGGCTAGAATTTTGTTAAACCCCTTTTTCCATAATTCTGTACAGATTTCATACGAGAAATCTGCAGCTCTTGTCCATCACTTAGAAACGGCTTCACTCTTTCTCGAAAAATGATCTTGACCGTTCAAAAGTTATTTCATCATGTTTCACATACTCTGTTCAAATTTCATCTTGATCCAAAGGTTAGATTTTATCGAAATACCTTTTCAATTCTATTGTATCGACCATTTGCGATAAAACTATAGCTTCAATTCACCGACCCGATATGGATTCAAATGGCTTACAAATCCAATCTTTTCCGTTCACAATTTCTTTTTCTCACTTTGTGAACAAGACAACCAACTTTGGACCTACTCCGACAGTTCCGTATATCGAAGACGCTTATGAAATATCGGTGATTTTCATAAGTAGGCCTTTGCTATCGTTGCTGCTGGCAGCAGCAGGTTTGTTTGTTTAGGAGAACGAGTCGACTGAATTTGTCGGTGGATTGTGTTTAAGATTTCAGCAGCTGTGGGACTTATATATAAGGAAGACTTGGTCTTTGAATTGAGATATCGAATCCCACACTTAGAATATTTTTCCAGCCTTTCGTTCTTTGTTTCTCAAACCCTCGACTACTGTTCACCGTGAGGTTTTCCGGTGAATTCCCATCGGTTCCGGTGGTTGTTTTGCTCGTGCGAGATAGCGTTGGACTCCTCTCGAGAAGCTCCTTCATCCTATACCACTTTTGGAGGCTGTGGTGGGCTAGTTGAGGAACGAGAAGTTGCTGCCAGTTCGTGAATTTTGTAGTAGCAGGTAGAACTTCATTTCCTCGTGTTGAGATCTTGTTCCTAGCCTTGTTTTAAGCTCCATGCAAAGTTATGGTAGTAGGAAACGGTGTTGGTTGAGCGTAGCTCCCAGCCTTGAGTTTCTGTTAGATCCCTGAGTATTGTACTTCGTATTTAGCAGGTTGTTAACCAGATTTCTCGGGATCTCTTTGTGCTAATTATAGCTCAGTGTTAAGGTACGGATTTGAGCTTGATATTGCTGGTAATTGGCGTGAGATTAAATGCTAGATGGCTGTTGTGCATTGATGTGGATGTTGATGTGAGCATACGTGATTTCTGTTGATTGTTTAGCTGCCCTGTTATGCATACATGCATTTCCCATATTGCATTCATATTGTTATTACATCCATTGTTCGTATCTTGTATTGCTGTTGTTGATTCTTACCAGGATGCGAGGGCGAGCGGCAGTACCGCACTCTCATCTCCCTGCTGGGATCGTTAGACACCATGCGCCGAGTGGTTAACTACCACAGTTCATGGGCGAGGCAACGACAGGTTGAGTTGTTTGATGCATCTGGTATTCGGGTGTTGTATCATGGCGAGTGGGTCATTACCACACTGTGAACACACCTCGTTGCCACTGTTATTGCAGATTCTTGGAGCTGTGCTTGAGTTCCTTAGCTCCCTTGTTGGTTGAGCCTTCCTTTGTTATCCGATGTCTCATGCATAGCATTTGCATTTTATCTTATGCATTCTTTTAGCTTTATCTGTTGCTCTCCGTACTGGGGTTTGACCCCATGTCCCTCTGGGGCTTGGTTTGTTTCCTTGTTTGTGTTGTTTTCAGGAAACCCAGGTTTTACAGCTGGTCGTGGTTTTAACCCAGCTGGTGGTGCCCTAGGAGGTGGCTAGCGTTCCCAGTAGCGTATAACATATATGTATGTATCAGTCTATTAGCCAGGGAGATGCCCTGTGCTTTGTCGTTGTATTCTGTGTGGAGTCTGATACATTATTTGTATTAATGCTATACTTGCTTATGTTGGTTTGTAAACTGGGAACTTATTTTGATTATCGTTCTATTTTAAATTATATGTTTTAAACCGTCGGACCTAAAAGCGAAAATTTTACCCACTTTTTGTTAAGCTTCCGCATGCGTTTGGGTTTTTACTCTGTTTAGAGCACGAGGCCTGACAAGTCAGGACAAAGAAAAAAAATTTTAACCACTTTTTAAATGCTTCCGCAGTCGTAATTTACATGTTTATCTCTGTTTTGTGCACCGAGTCTGAAAACTTAAGTGAAGGAATTAGATTAGAGCATATTCAGACTGGATATCTGTAGAAAGAACAACTTGCAGTAGATTATGGAATCAAAACAGATTAGAGAAACTTTGGTCGAGAACAGCTAAGACCTCACGAACAGCTTTCAGCTTAGAGCGTAAGAGTTTTTCATATCAGAGCATGAAGAGTTCAGTTCTCAAGTTAGTATTTAAATGTTCAGTTTTTCAGATATATCGAATCAGCTCAGAGGAATGTTTCCAGATCAGCTTAAAATTGAGTATCAGATCAGACCAGGAAAGGTTAGGCTCTGGATCAGATCGCAAGAACAGCTTTCAGTTCGAGTGAACATCGAACAACTCAGAGCTTACGATGCATTCAGATTAGATCAAAGTTCGCACATCTCATGTTCTTAGCTTAGAAAAATCGTATCTCAATCACATTAGATCGAATCAAGTGATCAATTATTGCCTAAATTACTGGATGATATTTCTCCATGTAACGGTAGCCTTCCAATGATTCCGGTATGAAGAAAGGGAAGTCTTTCAAGAATGGAAAAAAGATCAATCAGCCAGAAGATCAAATCATTCAAGCAGATCATAAGAACTATAAATGAAATAAGAGGTGACGAGCGCCGAACACAGACAAGAACAGAAATTGATAACGAAACAGAAACACACATACATACTCAAGAAACAAAACACAGATTGAAAGTGTGAGCCATCAGATAGCGCACTGAAACCATACAGTTAATTCATCGTCTTCACGTCGATTTTGCTCCCAAAAGCTTCAAATTTTTTATTCTGAGTTGTAACCATACTCTGTAGTTTTTGTCTATTCAAGTGTAAATCAAAAAAAGAGTGTGACAATAGCGAACGTAGCTTAATCAACTCAGAGCTGATAAACTATAATAGCAAAAATATCGCGTGTAACGCCCAGGAAATCCATAAATCCACAATGATAGATCTAAATTTTTGAAGGGTTTAATTACTATTTTCAGTACCCTTCTTCAGCTTCAATTCAGTGATTTATCTTTCGTCCAAGCTGACTTTTCAGATTAGAGTAGGAACCCGGTTCGCAGGAGTTGGCCGGTCGAATACTAACAATCACGGTTCAGCCTATTTTAAATCCGGTTCGGTTTATGCCTGGTTATGTACGAAGAGATGATTTTAAAGATATTTTCTAAAATGGTGAGCTCATGCTATTTGTTTTCCTTTAAATACACGTATCATCACTTTTCACACCACAATCAAACTCTTTCAAAAGAATTTTCATTTTAAAGCGGTGAAAAGCTCTCCACCAACCGACCGAAAACTTCAACTCTTTCAAAGTGATTTTTGGAACGCGCTTGTAAGTTGTTCAATGCTGGAGGATTTCTGTTAACTGTGTTCAGCAGTTGAGGCAAGCAAACTCTGTTTCTTGCTGTACTTTGGAAAGCATATATTGATTTCCTTCTTGCATGCTTGTATGAGTTTTAAAGGTTTGAGAAACGTTTTCTTTGAAATTTTCAAACACAGTTGAGTTTACGATGTTCTCTTGAGAAAGTATTTGTTTGCTAAAGGTTTGATTCAGAAAAGTTTGTTAGAAAATATTTTACGATGTTCGATCCAGTTTCTTCTTGAAACTTCTGGGATGTTCAGTAAGTAGCTTACAAGAAGCTTACGTGTTTTTGTTTCAGTAGCTTACAAACAGCTTACGTGTTCTTGTTTATGGAATTTTCCTTAGATATTTTGTCAGGTTAGGCACATAAAACATGGAAGCTTAAAAAAAGTGGCTAATTATTTTTTCTTTTCGGCCTGACTTAAAATACAGCATTCAAAGTATAATCAAAATAAGGACTTTAAATCAAAAGTCGACATCCTCAACAGATATCATATATACATGCATACAACTCAATCAAGTAAATACACAAACAACTACACAGGGAATCCCATGGCAATGATATAGCATATATATATATATATATAACTGGAAACTCACGTCTGGGTATGCACTAGCTGTCTCACCTCTCGGACCAGCTGAACTACCTGAAAAATGCCTGCAATGGCCAACACACGGTCAAAAGCAGCCTCAAGGGAAAACAAACGAGGTCAAACCTCAGTACGAAGAGCAAATAAACAACAGCTAACAAATAAAGCATGAACATAAAGCGTGCAATGCATGGAAGGACGCCAGAGGACATCGGGACAAAGGAGCAGCTCAACAGCTGGAGAAACAACTCATAGAACACTCCATAGCTGGAGAAACAAGGCTCACAGAAACACTCAACAGCTGGAGAAACAAGGAAAACACTCAACAGCTGGAGATACAAACATACAACTTTGCAGAATATCAACAATGCAGTGGCCACAACGCATGTGAGTTCATTGGCGCTACCCACTCGCTCACACACAGTACCAGAATCATAACAACAACTCAACCCGCTGGCACCCCTCGCTCATGAGTATATGGGCGCTACTCACTCTGCGCATAGCGGAAACAAACCAAAGTAGGGAGAGGAGGTGCACGGGCATTATCCGCTCAATCTTCGGAGGTATACGGGCATTACCCGTTCAGCCTCAAACAGATCACAGAAGGCTTCCTGGTACTAATAGAACAACACAGAGAATGGCCCACAGAAGATAACGTGAAAAGAGCTCAACAACAGCATGCGGGTAACAAGGGGAAAAGAGCTCAATATGCCATGCATGGATGCCATGCGAACATAAACATAAACAACATGCATCATACAACCTACTACTGAACAGCATAAGCAGAACAACTGCAGAAACAACATGCATGCAGGAACAGAACAACACAGCTCAGGCATAATCATGAGATAAGAGGCTTAGCACTCAGCTCACAGCCATATGCACGACATCATACACAATCCAATAGCGCAGCTACACAATCCACGCACAGAATAGATACTGCAGCTTAACAATTATACAACCCAGACAACAATAGGCCTAGCAGGGTTCAGCAGATTACCTCAACACAGCACACGCATAACAAATCTATGGCAACACAACCTACACAGCCACAACATGTTCACATGCTTAACCTAAAGTTGTAACTACAAGCTCCAAATTTGTACCTTACTCATATCTGTGCAAAATACCTTAGCACAGAACACGGCTGACAGGAGCACCCACACCCTACTCCACTCGGCCAACAACTTGGGCCAGCAGCTCACGACAAACCACCAGGGAGCTCTAATCTGCCAAGATATCTAAAGAATCAGCTTATCCTAAGCTCACACAGCTCACGCCGAAGGCCTAACAGCCCAGAACAACTACGGCTAACAACAGAGCCCTGACTAGCTCAAAGGTAACTTCCAAGAACCGAAACTTACACCAGCAGAGCAAGGTTACCTGAACTAAAACTCAAATATGCCTGAAATCGTAAACACGACTCATGCAGCTCCTCAGTGATTCCTCCGTCCGGCCTTCTTCCGACTCCAAACTGGTACCAAAATGTCGGTCTTGAAGAGGGGTTTCCAATCATTGTACCCCCACTCAAAGTTGACCTGACAATCTCCTGCGATCTGGAGAATACTAGACAGGTGAACAGTGTCTAGGGTTTGGGGAAAATATCTACCGGGAGCTTTCAGAAGAAGATAAGGAACGGGTGGTCTAAATAACTAAGTGTTGGTCAATGAGAGGATATTTATACTCAATGCTCAAAAGATCACGGCTACAGTGACAACAGATCACGGCGGCCCTCAACACTATACGTATCCCAGCGTACAGCTCAGTACGCACATACAATCCAGCTCTTGTATCCAACAGCTCACGCTCCACAGACCATGATCCCAGCAGATTACGTCTACATTGACTCCAAATCAGCTCAGAGCATTCAGCTCCGCTCACGGCCTCCAGAACAGTACGCACTACCTAGACCAGCACGCACATCAACTGTGAGTTCCGGGGCTCAAAGAGGGCAGGGAGTGATCGCTGGTGCCAAGAGGTTGCACGGACAATGAGCGGCTCCTGGCAGGCTTCTAGAGGCGAAGGGGCACATGCAAAACAGAACTGAATATATGCTTTCATGAGTGTAGCAACAAACAGAGTTTACTTGCTTGTATTCTGCAACACAATCACATTAGAAATCCGGAAATCTCGTACGCGCCGCTTGTCTCCTTCGAAAATCTTTGAAAGGTTTGCTCAGTTTCTTCACAGAGGGCACCGCTTGCTTTTTGGAAAGTGTTTTGATTTGTAAATAATGATGCATGATTTGGCTAACATCCTCTATATATGAACTAAAATTCCTAAGGAAGAAACACGTTTAATCAATATGTCAAAATCTTTTAAAAGTGCTACTCTACTTAAAAGTGAAATTTGATGCTTTAAACCGAGCTATTTTATTTAGAAAGAAGGATTCAATTGGCTTGTATGGATCGACCAAACAACCCCTGCAATTGCATTCTTAAATCTGGAAATCAATTCAATTAAAGAAGGAACTGATTATCACATATAGCTCAAATCTGAAATTCAACATGATGCATAAACGAAGCTGAATTCACATATTATCAGTTCTAGAATTCAACCGAAATAAAAGTTGAATAAAATAGCATTTCAATTTAATATCTCAAATCTTATAACTTTCTAATTTTGGCCATAAAAAATGTCTGGGCGTTACACTTACGACCATATAAACCCTCAAAAGGGGCCATCCCAATAGTCACTTGGTAGCTGTTGTTATAAGAGCTGTTTCTCACCAATCTCTTCCCAACGGATTGGAGATCTACACTTTCGACCATAAAAAGCTTCAAATGGGGCCATCCCTATAGTCACTGGTAGCTGTTGTTATAAGAAAATTCAACCATAGACAGAGAATCCAGTCAGCTACCACTGAAATCCAACACCACAGCTCGTAACACATCTTCTAAGATCTGAATGGTCCTCTCGGATTGGCCATCTGTCTGCGTGTGATAAGTTGTACTCATAGCCAATCTTGAACCCTTAGCTGCTTGCAAACTCTTCCAGAATCGGGAAGTAATCTTGTATCTCTATCGGACACTATCGAAACTAGCACTCCATGCAATCTAAACCACATGGTCGATATACAACTTCTCCATCTTCTTCATCGAATACATCACATCATATGGAATGAAATGGGCTGACTTTGAAAGCCTGTCAACAACAACCCAAATCGTATCGCATCCCCTATTCGATCGAGGCAAGTGCATCACAAAATCCATGGCGATGTGCTCCCAATTCCATTGAGGCACTTCTAGACTCTGTAGCAATCTATCAGGTCTCCTTTTCTCGGTCTTGACCTTTTGAATTCAGACATCGAGCTACAAATCCAGAGATATCATTCCTCATACCTTCCACAAAAAATGAGACTTCAGGGCATGATACATCTTTTTCTCGCTCGGATGCACACTGTACCGACTACAATGAGCTTCATTCAAGATGGATTCCTCCAAATCAATAAAATTCGGAACCACCAATCGACCTAGAAATCTCAAGCATCCATCAGAAGCAACAGAAAAATCCTCCGACTGACCATTCTGAGCCTTAATCTTCAACTCATGACGTATGGATTAGTCCTCTGCGCTTCCCTAAAATGTCTGCTAAAATCTGTGGTTCAACCTGAAAAGAAGAAACCACGAAATATTGATCACTCGGCTGAAAACGCCACCCAGAAGTCCCCAAATCCTCATGGACTTTGGATATACTCATCGACGTCAACATCGCCGGTTGGGCTTTCCTACTCAAAGCATCGGCCACTAAATTCATTCGCCCAGGCTGATACTGAATCTCACACTCAAAATCCTTCAGCTCCATCCAGCGGTGTTTCCTCATATTCAAATCTGACTGCGTGAAGATATACTTCAAACTCTTGTGGTCGGTGTACACCACAAACTCCTCACCATACAAATACTGACGCCAATTCTTCAAGGCAAACACTATCGCAGCCAACTCTAAATCATGAACGGTGTATCTCGTCTCATGGGGCTTCAACTGTCGAGATGCATAGGCTATCACAAACCCATTCTGCATCATCACGCAACCCAAACACTTAGAGAAGCATCAGAGCAAACTACAAAACCTCCAGAACCCGAAGACAAAGCTAACATAGGAGCAGTAGTCAACTTCTCCTTAAGCAACCGAAAACTCGACTCACACTCATCAGTCCAAATAAACTTCCTATCTTTCTGGGTCAACTGAGTCATCGGCGTAGCTATACCCTAGGTATCACTGATAGTGCCTGCAAGAACCAGTTGGTCGTGGTTAGCGTACAGTATGGTCCTTTCAATCCATATATCCCGATCAGATCAACGACCATTGGTAAATCGAGAGTCGCTAAAGATCCGATAGCTATGCATACATCTTGGAGATCGAATAGTGACATCGCGAGTGTAACTAGGTAAACCCATTTACTTAAAACACTTCTAGTACTCTGGCCAGAGATTTATACACTATTATCCCCTCAGATAGCATAGGATATCCACGCATGTCTGCGAGCGGTGAATCCTCGACAACGATGCATCGACTCCTACATGCATCGGGGTCTCACCCAATCCCACCGCCTAATGACCCCATGTGAGTCGACAAACGGGTCAAAGTGAGACGCCTATCATGTAGAGTCTCAATGACGTTTCGAGTTGTGAGGACTAATCAGTACAACCAAGACCTCGGACTTATCCACTCGACAAATGGTAACCACTTGGAAAGTCCGAACGAGGGTAGTTCGATAGATCACCAGGTCACTATCTATCTGCATGCTCAGAACATCACAATGTTCCCTACCAATGAAACATGGTACTTCGCATGGCAGATACTAGTCTCGAGCTCGGGCGGCCTTATCCTCATTTTGACGGCCCAATCGACTAGGAACTTGTTCAGAATACACAGTGACTATTAGATGTGTTTCATGATAGCCGTCATACCCACTATCACATCTAACATACACTATAGTGCATTCTAGGTCTTTACTCAACGCAATTGTTAATCATTATACAACACAATGAAAGTAAAGAATGCCATATAAATAAATGCGAATATCATATATAAAGATTGTTTCATACAAGAGTCTATAAACCCACACGCCATAGGTTGGCTAGTTGGGCATCTACTCTAACAATGACATCCCCTGGCTCAATATAAATATCAATACAACTGGGACTCAAATAAAAAAGGGGATCGACCAGCTGAAGCTCCAGTCTGTCCAACTTGGTTACCTGAAGAACCTGCCAAAGCCAATACAGACCAAGGCAACCCAAAACAGGGAAAAAAACTAGGTCAAACCTCAGTACGAAGTGCACAATAAAAGCATCAATCATATCAGACAATGCAATATCTCAATCGTGCAATGCATGAAAAGGGCTACCAAGAATCATCGGTAGGCAAAATTATAGCACAACGACTCGGCTTTGCAGATCTCATCAATCATCATCATCTTGTGATCTTC
The DNA here is from genome assembly GCA_001598015.1 of Dorcoceras hygrometricum. Taxonomy (NCBI): domain Eukaryota; kingdom Viridiplantae; phylum Streptophyta; class Magnoliopsida; order Lamiales; family Gesneriaceae; genus Dorcoceras; species Dorcoceras hygrometricum. The sequence continues at coordinate 181,035 of KQ993808.1, read as the reverse complement.
AGGTGCGACGACTTAGCTGACCATCACAAGGCATAGTGGTTTTCAGGCGCAACGACTCAGCTGGCCATCACATCAAAAACAACGTTGGACCTTTCAGGCACGATGACTCAGCCGACCGATCACAATGTTCAACAGGAATTCAGCTCTCAAAGGATCAAGCTCAATATGTATGCGTGAATGCACAGTAGAATCATTCTTAATTCGATGCACAAAGCTCACACGCACACAACACAGACAAGAGCACATAATCATTCAGCAATCAATACAATTCACAGCAACTAATTCACGAAGGAAATATCCCAAAGCTGATAGCAAAGCTGCTAAAATATAGCTCAATTTGTACCTCAAATCAGCTTCTACCTCAACAGATCTCACCACAACAAGGGCGCAACAGCCAACTCAAGTCTACTGCCTTAGCAGCTTCGCGGCAACTCAGTAGCAGCTACTACAAGTTCGAATCTGTCAAAGTATCTAATTATCAACTCAAATCTGAACTCAAACAGCTTAATTCTAAAGCTAAGTAACTTAACTCAGTTACCTAACTCCAATAGAGCACTACTCAGCTCTCATACGAAGCTTATCGGTAAAGAATCACTTACCCAAAGCTGTTAAAGAACAGAATAACTACTGGTCCACAATCACAAAGACCTACGAACACTGCAACAACTTCGTGCTCCTCAAATCTGGTGACTCCATTCTCCAAACTGGTATCAATCGAAAGCCCTAGAGAAGACGAGCTCAGCGCTACCAATCTTGCTCCAAACGGCAGCGAAAAACGGCGGCAATCGACGGAAATAGGGTTCAGGTGAACAGTACCAATCGAGGGTTATCGGGGATGAAGATACAATCGAAAGCCCTAGAGAAGACGAGCTCAGCGCTACCAATCTTGCTCCAAACGGCAGCGAAAAACGGCGGCAATCGACGGAAATAGGGTTCAGGTGAACAGTACCAATCGAGGGTTATCGGGGATGAAGATAGGGAATATAAGGTTCGAAATACTCTAAGTGTTGATCGACACTTAAGTTAAATCCCCAAGTCTGAGCTACAACAGAAGTCAATTCACCGACAAGTTCAGATCTCATTGCTAAGGCAGAAGTCCCTCAAATCTGGCCTCAGCTATCACTCACATCTGCCAACGCTAACTCAGATCCGATCTCCAAAAAAACACGCGTTCTAATCAAAACGACGTCGCTCTTACCTATCCAAAACGACGTAGCATCGGAGTCCGCTCTCACAACAGATCCCTCTAATGCTCCTCAGATCTTGATCACATCTGAAATCTCCAAACCGCACAGGTCTACACAGTACCGTTGACCATCGTTGACATCTGAACAACTCTAGACCACTGACCATCGCTGACTTCCTCGAGTAGAAGCTCACATCTGCTCACGCCTGATAAGCAGATTTCATTCACTAGAGTCAAGTCTGAATACGCAATACGACGTAGCATTCTCTTGAAATGCCATGTCTAACTAGCACCCAAACGACAGCGCTTCACTCCCTACTCGCGAAAATTCAAGCAAACACGCGAGGGATAGATCTGAACATCCAAATCCCGCTCAAAACTGAAATTATGAAAAATCACCAAGTATTCAAATCTGAAAACACGATAGTTAATAACTCAATTAATAAATCCTTCCTCAAATCTGATTAGTCTGTAAATCATACTTAACCATTTCTAGTCCTCACAGTTTAAAACTTATTTTAAATAGGACGGTCATCTTTCCGGTATTTCAAAAGACGTTTAAGTATGATGATGACACGTGTCCAGAAAAACCCTTCTCTTTCTCCCCGCTAAAAAAAAACCATTTCTCTTTATTTTGTTCAAGTACGCATTCAACAATTCTTGCGCTACCCTAATATTTCACGCAAATTCACTGCACTCTCCTGCATTTTATTGCATTCATACTCTACTCCCAATTTCCGTTACTATTAGAAATGGCGTCTGTTCTATTCGTCAATGCTTTGCAGGGAACTTTGCATCTATGCTTACCATGGAGAACAGTGTAATGGTCAAAATGTTTAAATCAATGGAGGATTCAGGGCTCAAAGGATTTCTGGAGGCGTCTGGTTCAGTCTATGAGAATGCTGTCCTTGAATTTTTCGCTAATGCAAAGGTTCTTTCAGGAACAATTGTTAGTCTCGTGGCTGATCGAAACATAGAGATTACCAAGGACACGTTTATTGAAGTCTTTGGGCTACCTTCTGAGGGGTTGACTAGTTTTCTGACTATTCCGAAAGTGACAGTGATTGAAATGCGACAACAGTTCTCTGGGTCTGATGAGCCGTTCAAGGCACCTAACAAGAAAAAGGAAATGAAAATTGAATTCCGTCTGCTGCACGATATTGTAGCCAAGGTGCTATGCGCAAAAGCTGGTTTGTTCGATCAAGTTACAAGTGAAAAACTTGACATAATGATAGCAATTACTGCCGGACTGAAAGTCAACTGGGCTCAAATCTTGTTTCAAGTTCTTCTGAACATGGTGAAAACTCCTAAACGACAATCGCAGGGCTTCGCTATTCAGGTTAGTGCATTGCTGCTGCATCTTGTGAAGGAAAATCTTGGAGATAGGTGAAAATGCACCCCCAGAAAGTGTTAACCAGTAAGTCAGTACAGACTTATATTAAGAGAAACTCAGAGATTAAAGCAACTGGTGAATCTAGCAAGCAAAATGAAGATACCGCCAATAACGCCGAAGGTGGAGAGTCACAAGGATTCCAGCCAATCAAGAAACTAAAACCTGTAAACAGGAATAAAAAGTCAACAGTAGCAGCAGAACCAAGACAGAAAAAGCAGAAGGTGTCAATTCAAGCAGTAGAGGCTAGGACCCAAGTCGCTCCTCCTGTAAACAGGAATAAAAAGTCAACAGTAGCAGCAGAACCAAGACAGAAAAAGCAGAAGGTGTCAATTCAAGCAGTAGAGGCTAGGACCCAAGTCGCTCCTCCAAACTTTGATTCTGAGAAAAGCTCAGAAATGGATTCGTGCCCGCTGGTGGCACGTTGTGGCAAGCGGAAGCAAGTGACTGAATCTTCTGATTCAGAGTATACCATCTCCTTCCCTCTAAATGCTTTTGCAAAGAGAAGGAGAACTCAAAAACCTCAAACACAACAGAGATCGACTGATGACGGAGGAAATTACCAATATGATCAATTCCAACCATTCCCGTTGAAGTTGAAGGAACTTGTGCTGGAGAAAACTTGGATACTAGTTCTGAAGAACATGAGAGAGCAAACCGTGACCAGGATGCTCATATGAGTAATGTCTCTCAGTTTGAAAATCAAGGGTTTGAGATCCAGCTGGATTATATGAATCCAAATGATAAGGAATCAGATAGTCTTCAGGATAAACCAGAACGCTCTAGTGCAAATAGCCTTGACACAGAAACCAACCACTATGAGAGGGCCATTGTAGCACATTCTGGTCCCGGGCGACAGGTTCAACCAAATATTTCCTATCCTGAATCAAGACTTGTCGCCTCTATACGATTTTGGGACCTCGACTGGGCAACTCAATTATTGCCAAGAATTGCTCCAAGGGATAACGGGAAAAAGATAATGGAGGTCGCTTCCAGACTATACCCTGTGGTAGAACATTGCCGACAGGTGATAGTCTGCGTGGGACAATGTCTCTGCACAACTGAATATCTTTGAGGAATGGGTGCATTTCCGCAAAGAGGTACGTATCAAAGATATTTCATCTCTTGAATCGTTAGTCAAAATTGAAGAGCAGCTGTTGGAATGGGGAGAGACAGAGGAAGTGTCTGAATTGTTTGAGTGACGTTCGCTCATTTTGTACAAACTTTTTAGCTGGAAATTGAGAATGTTTATCATGAGCATCTAGCTAACTTCAAGCTTGATGCTCTTTCCGTGAATTATGATTATTTTTACATTCAGCGTCTGCACAAGGAGCTGAAGGTGAATAGCCACGGTGCAAAAAAATCACGAGCGATGGCAGGTCTGCCTATTGCCGATGAGGAAGTTTCATTTTTTGAATCCGCGTCTAATCAACCACTGCTTCTTGAGTTTTCCATTCTGGACAACCAAGAGCAGGCAGCAGCACAGACTGGGAGTCAACAACTTGACCAGCCAAGCAATGAGACTACGGCAATGATCTCCCAAGAGAATGAGCCACCAGCTCAAAAAGATGGCCATCAGGCTGTCGAAAATGAGCACCAGGCTCATAATGAACAAGCAGTGAATCTACCAGGGTCTGATAGGAGCCTGGAAAAACACTCTGCAGCTATTGTGCTTTCTGAGGATAATCCGGAGACAGTTACAGCCTCTGAAAAGAATAATTATGACCATCAGGGGCCCGTTCCGTCTAATTTGCAGTTAGCCGTGCCAACGCCAACAGATCGTTCTACTCTCCAATTCATGGAGACAACTACCCAGACTCTTACCACTCTATCCCCCCGTGTATCATCTCTTGATCTTTGTGCACACATTAATGATGTTAAAAATCTCACAAGGCATCATACAACTCTACTTTGCGAGCAACTAAAAAATGCTGTTGATCGGCTGGACATAAAAATTGATGTACTAGAGCGAACTTTGTCCAAAATCATGAATGACAGCCACCAACATTTTACCAAGATGGAAACTACTATTGTTCGCAACTATGCTGATAGCCACCAGCAGCTGGTTGACGAGCTGGCTTTAGTGAAATCTCAGCTTGCTGCGATGGTTGAGAGTATAAAGGAGTTTGGTGCTGAAAAAAGGGCAAAGGAGGAAAAAATAGACCGGGGCAGGGATTAAACAGAACTGAAGAAGGATCAAGCAACGATCAGAGCAGTTTACGGGGTAGAGGATCTAGTTCAAGAGGAGGAAGAGGTCCCAGTCCAAGTAGTGATGATCCAAGTGACCCTAGCAACATATTTAGATATACGAAATGGTTTTGAGCCATTGGATGGTCTAAATCTGTTAAGAACTATATTTAGAGCTCCTAGTGTAAAATGGTTAATTATATATATAAAACTCCTTTTACGAGCAAAAGTATTGTCATCACCAAAAATGGGGAAATAGGATAAATTTCAGAAGTTTTGGTGATGAAAAATGAACAAGAAATGGATCGTAAAAGAGATCATTCAAACCAAAGCGACAAGATCTGGATGAGAATTACCATGTTGAACGAAGAAACCAGATCGGAGCAAAGTCAATCTGGTCAAGGAAAGACCAGCTCAGCTTGTTGTGGATAAAGTCAAACCAACCTGGAACTTAAGCAAAGTCAAGCTGGTCAAGGAAAGATCAGCTCAGCGTGTTGTGGATAAAGTCACACTAGCCCGGAACCTTAAGGTTTGATGAATTAGGAAAGACCAGCTGGACAATGGAAACTGCTAAAACCAGCTCAGAGTATTGAACCAGCTAAAGACATTGCGGGAAAACCAGCTTGGCACAGGAAAATGAAAACCAGCTGAGTATAGAACGACATAAGCAAATAAAACTTTTGCAACTACGTGTAGTCTGAAAAACTAATCAGTTGACATCTCTGCTATGATTTGTAGTCGTTGGAACTACTTCAAGCTAAAACCAGATATGCAGGGATATGACACAGACTGAAGACGACGCAGAATTGCCCAAAAGGGCAATGCATTTAATGAATTTGTACCCTCATCGTACAAGCATTAAAAGCATCGCAGAAATTTCAATTTGGATGCACAACGTGTCTACTGGTAACATTTATTACCGTTGCATCCAGGGAGTATATATAGAGAAGAAGAGAAGCTGTGAAGGGATGATCATAAACGACGACTATCTTGCACTTATCAAACAACGATCACTCCCATTGACGAACCAGCTATCAAAAGAAGAAGCAGAGTTCATATTTGAATCAGCTTACTCAAGTGACACATGCACAGATTGTTCATTTCTTTTGTGTCACTAACTCATCTTCATACATTCTGTAGATTTGAGTCCAAATAAAAAATTATAGACAGAGTGTGTCTGAGTGCTTGAGTAGCACAACCAGCTGAGTACTAGAATTGCTGTAAATCGAACCAGATCGTGGGTCTGTGTGTCATTGGTTGCTAGGAGTTCTCTTGGCTGCGGGTCACGAGAGTGGGTTTTAAAAATCATTTTATTACACGAGACAACAGTAGTCACTGAGAAGCTTCCCAGCGGTAACTCGCCTGGAAGTTGGCCTTGAGCTGTAAAATTTTTGAAACGGTTTTCAAACCAAAAATTACCAAAGGATTTCATTCACCCCCCCTTTTAACTCCCAAGTTTACTTTTCGATCCTAACAACTTGGAAAGTCCGAACGAGGGTAGTTTGATAGATCTTCAGGTCACTATCCATCTGTATGCTCAGAACATCACTATGTTCCCTACCAATGAAATGTGGTACTTCGCATCGCAGATGCTAGTCTCATGCTCGGACGGTACTTATACTATTTTAGATGGCCCAATCGACTAGGAACAGGTTTAGAATACACAGTGACTATTAGATGTGTTTCATGATAGCCATCAAATCCACTATCACATCTAACATACACTATAGCTAATTCAGGATCTTTATCCAACAATTGTAATCATAATAATGAAGATAAAGAATGCCATAAAAGAATGCGAATAAAGATCGTTTTTCATAGAGTCAACAAGAACCCACATGCCACAAGTTGGCTAGTTGGGCATCTACTCTAACAGGCACAGTGTCCATCCTGTTGCAAGGAAGATGTACCATGCCTTAAAACCGCACTATTGGTGGGCAGGTTTGAAGAACGATGTTGCTGATTTTGTTGCTCGTTGTCTAAATTGTCAGCAAGTTAAGGCGGAAAGGATGAGACCTGATGGACTATTGCAGAGTTTAGATATTCCCAAATGGAATTGGGAGCATATGAGAGATCAGGTTGATCTGATTCGACAACGTATGAAGGTTGCACAAGATCTCAAAGCTAGTTATGCAAACCGTAGGCGTCGGCCTTTAGAATTTCAGGTTGATGATCGAGTGTTCTTGAAAGTTTCTCCTATTAGAAGTGTTATGAGATTTGGATACAAGGGAAAATTAGCTCCTCGTTTTGTTGGACCTTATGAAATTGTGGAAAGGATCGGTCCTTTGGCTTATCGTTTGTTGTTGCCACCTGAACGGTCCTCATTACACGATGTGTTTCATGTGTTTATGTTGAGGAAGTATGAGCCGGATCCTTCGCATGTGCTAAGAACTGATGAGGTGGAGCTGGGTCGAACGTTGAGTTAGGTCGAATATCCCTTGCAGATTTTGGACAGGATGGAGAAACAGCTCAGGAACAAGCCCATTCCTTTGGTAATGGTACAATGGAGAAAGCATGGTAAAGAAGAAGTTACGTGGGATTTAGAGGAGAAGATGTATCGTGAGTGGCCTCATTTGTTTGAGTAGGTATGGTATGAACTCCAGTAGCTAGATTTCTTGCTGTTGTTTTCCCAGTTATCTTGAACTTTTGGCTAGTTGGGTTGTGCGATTGTTGTCTCCAGATTTGTAGCTGTTCTGTGAGTCCTGGTATAGTAGGACACCTTCTGTATCGTGTAACCAGTGTTAGTGTTTTGGTGATATTTTGTAATGTTGGTATTTGGATCGGTTTTGGAGTTTGTTTTTTGATTTCTAGGACGAAATCCCTGTTTAGTGGGGGAGAAATGTGAGATATGAATCGCTAATTATTTATTTGGAAAATTAATCGGGCGTTGGGTTGGACTTGAAGAAGAGCTAGTTGGTTTGCGAGGGAAATAGCTCTGGTCTGGTTCATAGAACGGTCAAATCTAGTTGGTTGAGCGCTCAAGAATCGTGTCACGAGTTATTCTGGGAGTGCGAAGTTGAATATTTTGAGTTGTAGTGGAACGACATCATTCTGGGAGAAACCAGATTTGAGGGTGAAATATGGTAGTACTGTATAGACCGGTCAGTTTGTGGTTGTGAGGATTGAGAAATTCGAATTTAGACTTTTCAGATTTTAGAATTTCGAATTTTTGTTGTAGTCTGATTCCCGGGCGTTTGGAAGAAAAATGCTGTCGTTTTGTGAAATCAGGCGTAGCGCTAATGCAAGGAATCAGTTGTCGCTGATGAATCTGATCAGTTGTTAATGGCGCGGGAGTGATGCGTCGTCGTTTCGCTATTTAGTAGTAGCGCTTGATGAGATATCTGCTGGCAGCAGTTGCGCGGGTGCGAGGATTAGCAAGAAAACGACACGTGTTGGTCAACCTTTTGATGTTGACTGATGAATGGTAGCGCTATCTGCTGTTGCGTTGTGAGGAATGATCCCAGCTGAGTGACCAGCTGTTGGTTTGAGGAACCAGTCGCTGATGAGAGGCGACGTCGTTTTGAATAGTTAAAACGCGGCGTTTTGGGTGCAACGCTTTTGATCAACTGTTGGCAGCAATGGTGACGTGTCCTTTACGACGTCGTTTGAGTTGTTTAGCGCGACCAGCTGCTGGTTGTTTGGAAAGAAATCTGTCGTCAGATGTTGTAGCGCTACGACGTCGTTTTTATTAGTTGATGCGGCGTCGTTTTTATGTTCTTTTGCGAATGCAACGTCTGTTGGTTGCTGCTGATTTTTGTTGAGAGCAACTGCTGGTTTCTGTTGTAAGATATCTACTGTTTTGATGTATGCTGATTAATTGAGTACAACAGCTGTTGGATTTAAGAGATATATAGACAAGTGTTGATCGACACTTAGGATTATTGAGAGCCCGATATTTATTATCTTCAATTTCAAACCCTCGTTCTAGCTACTGTTGACCCGAGCATTTCGTACTTTGATCTTCGTCGATTTCAGCCTCTATTTTGGACGATTTAGGTGGCGCTAGGTTCCTTGAGAGTTCCTCTTTCGATTGCTACCTTGTTAGAGGCTGTAGAACGACTTTAGGAAGAAGCGCAGAGTTGTTGCTTGTTCGAAGATTCTTGAGATATCTGGTCCGGTTGTTCATCCGTTAGTTTCGAACTTCTGGGTAAGAGTTCTTCTTGGTTTTGAGCTTTGCCCTTATTGTTAATACCTACGTAGACTTGTAGAACCTGTTTGTGTTCAAGCCGTGGGTAGAATGATTAGAAGTTCAGAACTGGACTGGAAATTGATTTGAATTATGCGATGCTTTAGTAGATTTCAGCTCCTGGGAGTATTCTGCCGTGGTTGAGGAAGCCCGAAGAAAGCTGGTAGCCTAGGCCATGAGTTTCAGTGCCTTGTGAGAAATCTGTTGAGGTAGAATCAGCCGTTGAAGGTACGAATTGAGCGGATTTAACAGCTTTGCGCGTGGACATGGCTGTAATTGATGTTGTGAAATCTGCTGATATGATTCTGTGAATTACGTGAATCAGTTTGTTGAATTGATTGAGTTTTATATTCTGCATTCACGTGTTGATATTGTATGCCTTGTGAATTGATTATTGATTGGCATACATACATACATATTGAGCCTGACAGATTGATTGATGACCTGATTGAAAGCCACGTTGTGACTGTCCGACTGATGAGTTGTGCCTGAAAAGTCCAACGCTATAATCGGAGTGGTGACTACCGGATTCGAGTTTCTACCATCGAGTGAGATGATTTGCCAGTTGATACACTGGTCTAGCTATCCGATCCTTGATAGCCCTCATGCATATCATGGCATTGATTATAGCATGTTGCATGATTAGCTGTTTTGATATCTCTTCGTATTCTTTTCCTGCTTTTGTGTTGTTTGGGTCTGTGTTACCCATTTGCAGGATCTTCAGGTAACCAAGCTGGACCGAGTGGAGTGCCAGCTGGTCGATCCCCGTTTCCTTGAGTCCCAGTCTACTTTTATTATGTATTGAACCAGGGGATGTCCTGCATTATTATGTATTTTTGGGATCGTTGATGATTGATATTTGTTGTTACCTGTATTGTATGTGTTTGAGTCAACTCGTATTTTGAGTATCGATATTTTGAATGTATGTTTTGTGTTCAGGCCCATCTTATTTCGAAAATTTTTAAGCCCTGTTTTACGCTTCCGTGATTATGTGCTTAATTATGCTATAATCTTGAGTGATTAGCACGGGACCTGACAGTGGTTTTAGTGTAAACCGATGCGGTTCGTAAGTATCGGCCAAGGCAACATCTGAATGAGTATGAGCTGGTCGTTCGGATCTGGGTCATGATGCGACTCCGTTTAGCGATACATGTTTATGAACTAGCTGGATTGTTGTATGATGTCGTAGCTGAGATGTGAGATCTGGATGTGTGAGAGCTGGTTGGTTAAGGGAGCTTGATTGTGATGCGACGCCGTTTTGAGAAACCAAATCTGGGTGCGAGCTGGTCGCTCTGAGCGTACTCATGTAAGACGTTGTTTGGTAGTAGCACGCTGGTATGGCGTATACTCCAGATCTGGAGTAGTACTCAGATCTGAGTTGGTACCAGCTGTGAGCCCTGTGTTGTCGGTGGATACTCTTCACCAGATTTGGAGAGATATAAGTTGTATATATAGAGGACTTTGACTGCGTTTACGTTAGTAGTTCCCAACACTTTGAAAATATATCTTCTCCTGATATCGTATCTCTACTGTAGCAAAACCCTTACTGTTCACTGTAGCATATTTCTTCCGATTGCCGACGGTAGACAACTCCGATGGGAGCAAGATTAGTGGCGATGGATTCCCCTCACTAAGAAGTTTCTTTCTATACCATTTTCGAAGGCTTTGGAAAGCCAGAGGAGTAAACATGAAGAAGCTACAGTGCGTCGTTGTTCGTATACTGGCAGATTGGTTCTTCTGTTCAGGTAGTGCTTTGAGTAAGTATTAGATCCTACCTTGTGCTTGTTTAGAGCTATCTATCGTGTTAGAAAGGTAGGATAGAGCTGGTTTGAGCTGGTGGCTCCCAGTTCGTGTTTCTGTGCGTAATGACCCTGAGCTGGTTGTTGGTTTTTGGCCAAGCAGGTGGCAGATTTGAGTTACTCGGGGCTTTTTTTGTGGTAATTGTAGCTCAGAAACTGAAGGTACAGATTTGAGCTTGTATTACAGCTTTGGGATAGGCATGGATTTTATGTATGTGTTAGAGTAGATGCCCAACTAGCCAACTTGTGGCGTGTGGGTTTTATAGACTCTTGTATATGACAATCTTTATTTATGAAATATACATTTATTTATGGCATTCTTTATTTTCATTATGTTATATAATGTTAACAATTGCGTTGGATAAAGACCTAGAATGCACCATAGTGTATGTTAGATGTGATAGTGGATATGATGGCTGTCATGAAACACATCTAATAGTCACTGTGCATTCTGAATTCGTTTCTAGTCGATTGGGCCGCCAAAATGAGGATAAGGCCGGCCGAGCTTGAGACTAGCATCTGCGATGTGAAGTACCATGTTTCATTGGTAGGGAACATTGCGATGTTCTGAGCATGCAGATGGATAGTGACCTGGTGATCTATCGAACTACCCTCGTTCGGACTTTCCAAGTGGTTACCATTTGTCGAGTGGATAAGTCCGAGGTCTTGGTTGTACTGATTAGTCCTCACTACTCGAAACGTCATTGAGACTCGGTCACACAAGTACTGGATTCATGATTCCCGCACGGAAACTGAGCTCAATGTGTTGAGCATAGGAGGAGGATTTTAGGGAGTGCGACTTCCTAAAAGTCAACAGGGGTGAAATTGCGATTTCCCAAAGTTGAGGGGCAAAACTGTCATTTTGGACTAGGTATCTGAAAAATTGTTTTTCACGTCATAACATTCTGTTTTGGAAACTGAGTCGATCGGTCCGATCTAATCGTCGATCGGAGTTATGATGAAACCGTAGTGATTTAAATGAACCGAATGTTCATATGGACCTGGGTATGACCCAAGTCCATTGGGCCGGTTCAAGCCCATCTACCATCTTTATTAAGTTAAATTGGTTTAGGGCTTAATCATAAGACACATTACACAAACCCTAGCCTCCAAATCATAGAATCGGCCGCCCCTCCTCTCCTCCACCTCACGGCCGCCGCTCCTCCGCCGTAGCGCCGCCGCGTCGTCGCCGTCCATAGGGTGGTCGGACTTGTTTTGATCAGCTTTTCGAGGTGATTCTGTCCGTGGCAAAAATCCGTCACATCTTCTAGTGCAGATTGATGGAAGAAGATTGTTTCCGGTCGTGGACCTGATTGACGATCTACCGCCGCCTACCGTTTGAAGTGCCGGTTTCCTCGTGAAACTGGTTGGTGCCAGGCGCCTAGACGCCAGCAAGGTAACGATTTTATGAACACCCTATGAATGTTTATAGAATTGGATTTGTTGAACGTTTCTCGGGGCAATTTTTGATTTCCGCTGCGCCCCCGAAGAACGGGATCCGGATCCGCCATTGTATGCCAACAGTGGTATCAGAGCACAGGCTCGGATCCTTCAATACATAATTGTTCCATATTGTATCGAATATCCAAATTTTAAATAAAAAAAATAAAAAAAAATTTGGACTGCCGGCCGCCGCCGCATGCAGCGGCGCCAACCTCCGCGCACGATAGCGCGCGCAGCCGCGCGATGGCCGCGCATGATGCACGGCCGATGCCTACTGGCCTCGCGCTAATGGTAGCGCGGTGGTCGAAGGGGACGCACGGCTGTGCGCCGCGATTGGCGCGGCTGTGCGCCATGCATCGCGCGGCGATGCACGTCCATCGCGCAACCTGGTTGCGCGACCTGCCGCGCTTTGCGCGACCAGCGTGCGGCCTTGTGCCGCACGCTGCGATGGCGGCGGCGGCCGCCGTCCAGCGAACTTCCCGGCATCATTGCAACGGCTAATTTTCTTCTAGGTTTTGTTCGGGCCTGTCCCGGGCAGCCCATGAAGTTTTTGGGCCAATATTCGATATTGGACCGATTTTGGTCGATTTTGAAATTTTTTAGATTTTGGGCTTAAAATCGTTTTAAGCCCAATATGATGCAATTAAAATTGCAAAATATGATTTTAGTTATGAAATATGATTTCATAATTAAAATATGATTTTATAATTAAAATATGATTTTGTTGATTAA
>KQ993808.1:124523-154177 GCA_001598015.1 Dorcoceras hygrometricum | reverse complement strand
ACCATGACCAACTGGTTCTTGCAGGCACTATCAGTGATACCTAGGGGATCATGGGACGATGTTGCTAGGCGCTTTACCATGATCCGTTGGGCAAGTCCGAAATTGTGATTTCGGAGCCACAATGGTTGTGGGCCCACAGCTAGCTATATCCCTGAACCATTGAGGGCACACAAGTATTGGATTCATGATTCCTAAACTGGAATGAACTTCCTACTGGGGGGCTAACAATTACTGTTCGTGACTTAAAATCAATCACTACACCATACTTAGTTAACCAATCTATTCCCAAAATCATATCAAATTCTGGCATTGGTAAAACTATTAAATCAGCAGTGATCTTATGCCCTTGAAGTTCAAGTTCTAATTTTCTAAACAATTCATGGGATACTAACTTCTCTACCGATGGTACAGATACGCAATATCCTATCAATACTTGCTCCGGCTGGAGGGATAGCTTCTTAACAAATTCAGTTGCAACAAATGAATGTGTAGCTCCTGAGTCAAGTAATGCGAGAGAAGGAAATCCAGCGATTATAATTTCACCGGTGACCACTGTCGACTCTGGATTGGCTTGTTCGGTGGTCATCACATAGGCTCTGCTGGTCACCAGTTGCTTGGACTTTGGACAATGTTTCAAAATATGTACAGACATTCCACACTTGTAGCAGACATTTTGCCCAAGTCTGCATTGTCCCGTATGAGGTTTCTGACATTTAGGACATAATGGCCTATTATTACCAGCAGGGACAGAACTTATAGGTTGAATCTGTAAATGCTTTTTCTCTTGAGGTCTCTGCTGGTTTTTGTCCTGTTTCTTAAATGGCCTTTGATCCTTCTGCTGAAAGGCTTTCCTCTTTTGCTGCCTTTCTTCATCAAGATCCTTCCAATCCCTTTCAATTTGCAGGGCTCTATCCACTGCTTCTCTATAAGTCCTGGGCACTGACAGCCTAACATCCATCTTGAACATAGGCTTCAATCCTCTACAAAATGATTCAATTTCTCTTCTGGATCTCTTCCTATTAACGGCACAAAGGTCACCCTCTTTCAAACACACGTGCATATTCTTGCACAGATAAACTTCCTTGCTTAAGGGTCATAAAATCCCTCTTCAACTCAGACCTTTTCCCAACTGGGAAATATTGTTCGAAGAACACTTGCTTGAATTCTGCCCAAGTTAAGTTCAACAAATCTACAGACAATTTGGCTCCTTCCCACCAAATCATCGCATCTCTTAACATGTAGATAGCGCACCTTGGCCTATCTAAATCAGACATTTGGAGGTACTAAAAAATAACCTCCATGGATTTAATCCAGCTCTCTGCAACTAGTGGATCAGTAGTTCCACCAAATTCCTTGGGTTTCTGTCGTCTAAACTTCTCTTGGGGATCGTCATTACTAGGTCCCCTGCTGCTGGAAGATTGGTCATTGCCTCTGTTATTATTCTGTTCTACCAGCATTCTTAATAGTTGAGTGATATTAGCATTGTTATCACTCTCAGTTTCTTCTAGAGGATTACTTCTTCTAGTTCTTCCTCTTCCTGACATTCTATATTCTATAGCCCATAATCCACCACATGCATAAATCAGAACATGCTAAAATAAAACAATGCTCTGAAAATAAACTCACAATAGAGGAACAGACGATGAACTTTGATCCAGCTGATGGTGAGTGTGTTTATCTCAGGAACGTTGCTCTGATACCATGTTGTGACGCCCAAACCCACGGGGTCACGAGTTTGGGGTGAATAAAAATTTTTCGAATAAAAGAAGGGCTAAAAGATAATTCGCAATATGCTGTATCTCCTATAACTTGAAAGAAAACTCGAAACACAAACCAGACACAGACAATTTACACTACTGTGGCGCCAACTGCTGGAAACAATGATTGCGGAAAACAAGTCTTATATATATATTGCAATTGCGATTACAACAATTGTCATTCTATATGAATATACAAAAGTTGTAACTGATCTAATACAGATCCTACAAAAGATAGAATAACATGAGTCTAGATACGGATTACGTTGGCCCCTTGATAAACACAACCACCCAGCTGCTGGTTCAACTTTCACCTGCTGTTCTTCCATCAGTTGTCGCACCTGCACCATTTTAAAAGCTAGTGAGCCTAAAGGCTCAGCAAGTAAAACCTGGGTAATAACAATTCAAATATACAGGTGGACATCTGTTCAATACATATGTTAAGGAACTTCAATGAACAATATCTTTTCGTAAACAGTTCAATAAACATTCAATGGCAGAAACAGGGGATGATAGCCCAGATTCGCATTGTTAACATTTTCAATATCATTTTCAGTTGATCATGGCATATAAGTTCCTTATGGTCCGTGTTGAACTTTGATCAAAATGACTTCCGATATCAGTTTTAGCATATAGCTCGTATGAAAGGGCAATCGACATTTAGACAACTGCTCACCCTTCTCCTGGGTGACCGTCAACTATCTATGCCATAATATTAAAATAAACTTTTGTTCCTTAACAATCCTTTCTTTAAACATTCCTTGAAATTTCTGTAAATTATCGGGTTCCATTATTTTAAACATTTGCTTCCCATTTTAAAACTTTACTGAGTATCGAATTCGACTTTGGAAACATATCGTTGAAATGAAACTGGTGAAAAGAAAACCAGTCACAAGAGAATGGAACATCACTTATGAAACAAAACATATCTCTGCTGTTCGCAAATATCGCTAAATGAACCAGCTGGAATACTTTACTGAGTATCGAATTCGACTTTGGAAACATATCGTTGAAATGAAACTGGTGAAAAGAAAACCAGTCACAAGAGAATGGAACATCACTTATGAAACAAAACATATCTCTGCTGTTCGCAAATATCGCTAAATGAACCAGCTGGAATAAACAGAAACCAGCTGGAAGATCTCTTACTAAGACAATCGTATTTAAATGAAACGATGTCGTTGAAGTAAATAACAGATAGGATGACAAGACTACCTGCTGATATTTTATAACTTAAAGAAACGACGTCGTTAGCGCATCAATCAGTCGCAAGGAATACGCTGATCAACCAGTTGCAAGAAAAAGCGCTAACACGTATATATAAATGAATAGTACCAGTCGCAAGACTAATACCAGCTGAAATGAACAGTACTTTGAAACGAATAAAGCAACTGCTGAAATATCACAATGGAATGCACCTGCTGGTGTTTAACAAAGAAATACACCTGCTGGTTTTAGCAAAAGAAATGCACCTGCTGGTGAACAGTGTACCAACTGGAATTTACGAAAGAAATACAACGACTGAAATATTTCAATAGGAATGCACCTGCTGATGTACAGTGCATCTGCTGATTTTATGAAAACAATGAAACTGCTGATGAACAAACTATCAGCTGATGAACAATAAAATATGCAACAGCTGATGAACAATAAAATATGCAACAGCTGAACATGAAATAGTGCGACTGCTGGTCGCAACTACTGAACTCAAACAATGCGACAGCTGAAATCTAACAAAGGAAATGCAACTGCTGGTTTCACGATAACGATGCAGCTCTACTGATTTTAACAAGGAAAGATGCACCTGCTGATGAACAGTGCATCTGCTGATTTTAACGAAAACACTTGTAATATCGAAACAATGATCACGCTACCAGCCGTCGCCTATTAAACCAGACTTTATATTGATTCAACTAGCAACTACCGATTACACAATCATCAAATCCCGACATTACAGCAAAAAGGAAGAACATTGTAAACATTATAACAATGCAGCTGCTGAATCTTAACAAGGAGATGCAGCTGCTGGAACATAACTCGACATTTGTAACATCAAAACAACACAACTATGCCATCCGCCGTTGCCTATCAAACCATACTTTATAATGATTCAACTAGCAACTATCGATTACACCGTTATCAAATCTTGATGTTACGACTTTTAAACTGAAGAACATTCATAGACTTTCTTGAACAATCGGATCCTCAGTTCTTTGAAACATTCATAACTTTCTGAAAAATATTTTGGAAGCATCAATATAATTTCAAAACATCATTTTGAACCCATCTTTCCTTTCCTTTTTCATGTTTAAAACATTTTAAAACATGAACTTCAAAACTTACAATAACATATAGGCAAGAAGACTCAGAAACATGAATATATGCTTTAAATGGTGAGTGAAGAAACAGCTTTTACTTGCCTTAACCGTAGCTTTGCAACAGCAGCTGATCCCTACAGAATTCTTCCCCTTGAGCAATACACGAACTTCTCTGCAAATAACTTTGAAGAACACAGGAGGATTTCTTTGAAAATGATAAAGATCTTTCTTTAAAAACAGGTTTAAATATCGAGGGGATTAGTGGCAAGCTACTTGTGATATTTAGCATGAGACACTTTAAACAAGTTGCAGCATTTTAATAAAACTCCCTTCTAACCATTTTAATTTGTAATGTACCAAACCTTTTCCAAAAGAAATCATTTTACCTCCTTAAAGATATTTTCAATCCATTTGAATTAAACTAGCTCGTGCATCACCCTTGGAGTCATCCGCTGGAACCTGCTACGTCACACTATTTTCTGAAATCAATTAATTTCAACAATGCATAACATATTTTAGAAATGCCATTTTAAATAAACAATATGCATATCGTGGTCCTAAGGATTTTTGGGGCGTCACAACTCTACCCTCCTTATTGAAATTTTGTCCTCGAAATTTACGTACCGAAAAGATAAGGGTAAAGGCTAAACATATCAGCTCTTAAACCATCTATTTGGGGTACCCAAATTCTGCCCATAAACCTAACAATTCCATCCTCTGTAAAATATAGACTGTTGCCTCTTTCTTTATCCTGCTGGACCCATTTCTTCAACTGCTGGTCCTGCGGTTGACCCTCTCGAATTTGATTTAACAAATTTGATCTTACTGAGAGGTTTACTAAAATCATATCATTACTACGGCTGGACACTATCTCAAGTCCAAATCTTTCAATTTCATTTGCCAACGGCTGCTGGACAACCAGCTGCGACAATCCTACCGATTTTCTACTCTATGCATCGGCCACCACATTTGCTTTCTTGTTAACGTAGTCAGGGGAACAGCAATCTTAGAAAATCCTTGGATAAAACGCCTATAATATCCAGCTAAACCCAAGAAACTCCTAATCTCTGCAACATTCTTTGGTGCTGGCCAGTCGCGAACAGCTTCTACCTTGGCTGGGTCAACTTCTATTCCATCCTTAGAGATTATATGGCCTAGGAACGATACTTTCTCCATCCAAAAATCGCATTTGCTAAATTTTGCAAACAACTTCTTATCTTTCAAAATTTGGAGAACAGTTCTTAAATGTTGAACATGCTCCTCTTGGGTCTTAGAATAGACTAAGATATCATCAATAAAAACCACTACAAACTGATCTAGATATGGTTGAAAGACCCTATTCATTAAATCCATAAAAGCAGATGGAGCATTTGAAGTTCCAAAAGGCATAACTAGGAATTCATAATGGCCATACCTAGTTCTAAAGGCTGTTTTAAACATCAGAAGCCTTAATCTTCAATTGATGATATCCTGACCTCAAGTCAATCTTAGAAATTACTACAGACCCTCTTAACTGGTCGAAAAGATCTTCTATCCTAGGTAATGGATATTTATTCTTAATCGTCAATTTGTTTAACTCCCTATAATCTATACATAACCTCATACTTCCATTCTTTTTCTTAACAAACAATACAGGCGCTCCCCAGGGCGAAGTACTTGGTCTAATAAATCCTTTCTCCAATAGATCTTGTATCTGTTCTTTCAATTCTTTCATCTCTGTTGGAGCTAATCGATATGGTGGTCTAGATACTGGAGCAGCTCCTGGAATTAGATCGATGGAAAACTCTAACTCCCTGTCTGGTGGTAGTCCCTGGATGTCTTCTGGGAAAACCTCAATAAACTCATTCGCAACCTCTACATCTACCAGTCGAGGCCTATCAGTCGCGGTTATGGATGATACAACTAGAGAAGTTCTATTAATATGTTTGGCCAAAAACTGGAATGAACTTCCTACTGGTGGGCTAACCATTACTGTTCGTGACTTAAAATCAATCACTACACCATACTTAGTTAATCAATCTATTCCCAAAATCATATCGAATTCTGGCATTGGTAAAACTATTAAATCAGCAGTGATCTTATGCCCTTGAAGTTCAAGTTCTAATTTTCTAAACAATCCATGGGATACTAACTTCTCTCCCGATGGTACCGATACGCAATATCCTATCAATACTTGCTCCGGCTGGAGGGATAGCTTCTTAACAAATTCAGTTGCAACAAATGAATGTGTAGCTCCTGAGTCAATTAATGCGAGAGAAGGAAATCCAGCGATTATAATTTCACCTGTGACCACTGTCGACTCTGGATTGGCTTGTTCGGTGGTCATCACGTAGGCTCTGCTGGTCACCAGTTTCTTGGACTTTGGACAATGTTTCAAAATATGTCCAGGCATTCCACACTTGTAGCAGACATTTTGCCCAAGTCTGCATTGTCCCGTATGAGGTTTCTGACATTTAGGACATAATGGCCTATTATTACCAGCAGGGACAGAACTTATAGGTTGAATCTATAAAGGCTTTTGCTCTTGAGGTCTCTGCTGGTTCTTGTCCTGTTTCTTAAATGGCCTTTGATCCTTCTGCTGAAAGGCTTGCCTCTTTTGCTGCCTTTCTTCATCAAGATCCTTCCAATCCCTTTCAATTTGCAGGGCTCTATCCACTGCTTCTCTATAAGTCCTGGGCACTGACAGCCTAACATTCATCTTGAACATAGGCTTCAATCATTCTACAAAATGATTCAATTTCTCTTCTGGATCTCTTCCTATTAACGGCACAAAGTAGCACCCTCTTTCAAACACACGTGCATATTCTTGCACAGATAAACTTCCTTGCTTAAGGGTCATAAAATCCCTCTTCAACTCAGACCTTTTCCCAACTGGGAAATATTGTTCGAAGAACACTTGCTTGAATTCTACCCAAGTTAAGTTCAACAAATCTACAGACAATTTGGCTCCTTCCCACCAAATCATCGCATCTCTTAACATGTAGATAGCGCACCTTGGCCTATCTAAATCAGACATTTGGAGGTACTCAAAAATAACCTCCATGGATTTAATCCAGCTCTCTGCAACTAGTGGATCAGTAGTTCCACCAAATTACTTGGGTTTCTGTCGTCTAAACTTCTCTTGGGGATCGTCATTACTAGGTCCCCTGCTGCTGGAAGATTGGCCATTGCCTCTGTTATTATTCTGTTCTACCAGCATTCTTAACAGTTGAGTGATATTAGCATTGTTATCACTCTCAGTTTCTTATAGAGGATTACTTCTTCTAGTTCTTCCTCTTCCTGACATTCTATATTCTATAGCCCATAATCCACCACATACATAAATCAGAACATGCTAAAATAAAAGACAATGCTCTGAAAATAAACTCACAATAGAGGAACAGACGATGAACTTTGATCCAGCTGATGGTGAGTGTGTTTATCTCTTCCTGACATTCTATATTCTATAGCCCATAATCCACCACATACATAAATCAGAACATGCTAAAATAAAAGACAATGCTCTGAAAATAAACTCACAATAGAGGAACAGACGATGAACTTTGATCCAGCTGATGGTGAGTGTGTTTATCTCAGGAACGTTTCTCTGATACCATGTTGTGATGCCCGAACCCACGGGGTCACGAGTTTGGGGTGAATAAAAATTTTTCGAATAAAAGAAGGGCTAAAAGATAATTCGCTATAGGCTGTATCTCCTATAACTTGAAAGAAAACTCGAAACACAAACCAGACACAGACAATTTACACTACTGTGGCGCCAACTGCTGGAAACAATTATTGCGGAAAACAAGTCTTATATATATATTGCAATTGCGATTACAACAATTGTCATTCTTTATGAATATACAAAAGTTGTAACTGATCTAATACAGATCCTACAAAAGATAGAATAACATGAGTCTAGACACGGATTACGTTGGCCCCTTGATAAACACAACCACCCAGCTGCTGGTTCAACTTTCACCTGTTGTTCTTCCATCAGTTGTCGCACCTGCACCATTTTAAAAGCTAGTGAGCCTAAAGGCTCAGCAAGTAAAACCTGGGTAATAACAATTCAAATATACAGGTGGACATCTGTTCAATACATATGTTAAGGAACTTCAATGAACAATATCTTTTCGTAAACAGTTCAATAAACATTAATGGCAGAAACAGGGGATGATAGCCCAGATTCTCATTGTTAACATTTTCTGTAAATAATCGGGTTCCATCATTTTAAACATTTGCTTTCCATTTTAAAACTTTACTGAGTATCGAATTCGACTTTGGAAACATATCATTGAAATGAAACTGGTGAAAAGAAAACCAGTCGCAAGAGAATGGAATAGCACTTATGAAACAAAACAGATCTCTGCTGTTCGCAAATATCGCTATAATGAACCAGCTGGATTAAACAGAAACCAGCTGCAAGATCTCTTACTAAGACAATCGTATTTAAATGAAACGATGTCGTTGAAGTAAATAACAGATAGGATGACAAGACTACCTGCTGATATTTTATAACTTAAAGAAACGACGTCGTTAGCGCATCAATCAGTCGCAAGGAATACGCTGATCAACGAGTTGCAAGAAAAAGCACTAACACGTATATATAAATGAATAGTACCAGTCACAAGACTAATACCAGCTGAAATGAACAGTACTTAGAAACGAATAAAGCAACTGCTGAACTATCACAATGGAATGCACCTGCTGGTGTTTAACAAAGAAATACACCTGCTGGTTTTAGCAAAAGAAATGCACCTGCTGGTGAACAGTGTACCAGCTGGAATTTACGAAAGAAATACAACGACTGAAATATTTCAATAGGAATGCACCTGCTGATGTACAGTGCATCTGCTGATTTTATGAAAACAATGAAACTGCTGATGAACAAACTATCAGCTGATGAACAATAAAATATGCAACACAGCTGAACATGAAATAGTGCGACTGCTGGTCGAAACTACTGAACTCAAACAATGCGACAACTGAAATCTAACAAAGGAAATGCAACTGCTGGTTTTACGATAACAATGCAGCTGCTGATTTTCAACAAAGAAGTGCAACTACTGTTTTTCAATGAAGAAGTGAAACTGCTGATTTTAACAAGGAAAGATGCACCTGCTGATGAACAGTGCATCTGCTGGAATTTATGAAAGACACTTGTAATATCGAAACAATGATCACGCTACCAGCCGTCGCCTATTAAACCAGACTTTATACTGATTCAACTAGCAACTACCGATTACACAATCATCAAATCCCGACATTACAGCAAAAATGAAGAACATTCGTAAACATTATAACAATGCAGCTGCTGAAACAAGGAGATGCAGCTGCTGGAACATAACTCGACATTTGTAACATCAAAACAACAACTATGCCATCCGCCGTTGCCTATCAAACCATACTTTATAATGATTAAACTAGCAACTACCGATTACACCGTTATCAAATCTTGATGTTACGACTTTTAAACTGAAGAACATTCATAGACTTTCTTGAACAATAGGATCCTCAGTTCTTTGAAACATTCATAACTTTATGGAAAACATTTTGGAAGCATCAATATCATTTCAAAACATCATTTTGAACCCATCTTTCCTTTCCTTTTTCGTGTTTAAAACATTTTAAAACATGAACTTCGAAACTTACAATAACCGAACTTCTATGCAAATAACTTTGAAGAACACAGGAGGATTTCTTTGAAAATGATAAAGATATTTCTTTAAAAACAGGTTTAAATATCGAAGGGATTAGTGGCAAGCTACTTGTGATATTTAGCATGACACACTTTAAACAAGTTGCAGCATTTTAATAAAACTCCCTTTTAACCATTTTAATTTGTAATGTACCAAACCTTTTCCAAAAGAAATCATTTTACCTCCTTAAAGATATTTTCAATCCATTTCAATTAAACTAGCTCGTGCATCACCCTTGGAGTCATCCGCTGGAACCTGCTACGTCACACTATTTTCTGAAATCAATTAATTTCAACAATGCATAACATATTTTAGAAAAGCCAATTTAAATAAACAATATGCATATCGTGGTCCTAAGGATTTTTGGGGCGTTACAGTAACGATTCTATGAACACCCTATGAATGTTTATAGAATTTGATTTGAATGTATGGAACGTTTCTCGGGGCAATTTTTGATTTCCGCTGCGCCGGGGAACGGGATCCGGATCCGGATCCTCCATTGTATGCCAACAGTATGCTTGCTGGTATGTTGTGCAGTATATGCTATCGTGTTGTTGTTGTTTACCTCTGTTCTGTGCTGGTTGTTGCATGTCATTGTAATTGCATACACGCATTTTCCTCTTGAACTCATATATGTTAGCCATTTGTTGTTGTGCTAACCCGTGTGCACCAGGAGGCTGTTATTGAGGACGAGCGACAATACCGTGCTCCTCATCTCCCTGCTGGGTAGTTGTTAGCCGCTATGAGACGAGTGGATAGCTATCACACTCTCATGAGCTTTGGAAACAACAGGTTGAGTAATCTGATTTATGCTTCTGGTACAGTGTGCTGAGACCAGTGGATAGCTACCATGCTCTCTCATGCTATGTGGCCACTCCATTGTACCCCTTCGATCTGTTGACAGCTGCTGAGCTGGTTCTTGAGCTCCGTTGATTTCCGTTTGGTTGTAGTCTTTCGTTCTTGCATGTCAGGCCCGGTGCACAACATAGAGTTAACCATGCAATAAACAATAGCGGAAACAATAAAATAGTGGCTAAAATTTTTCGTTTTGGCCTGACTTAGAAAACATAAGTTAAAAATACAATGATGCCCAAAATAGTGGTTTTACAACAACTGAAACTAAATACAATAACCAACAACAAAAAAAACATAAAGTGACTCCCAATTAACGAATCGAAGGATCCATGATGAGTCTCTCGCTCAACATAGATACAATACATTATAACAAGTAAATATTATATATAACTGGGACACTCTATCCACCTCCCGGGGCATTACCAGCTGGATCAACTCCACGACTAGCTGAGAAACCATGATAACCTGAAACACATACATGCAAACAAAACAACCAGCCCCAGAGGGACATGGGGGTGAAACCCCAGTATGGAGAGAAACTGAAAAACAGCTAATAGAAAGCAACAGATAATATGCAGATGCTATGCAAGAGAACAAGGCTACAACCGAAGGCAGGGAGCTAAAGGATCTCAAGAAACTGCTCAACAACTGATACAGATCAACTGAAAGATTGTGGCCACGGGGTGTGTGAGTATATGGGAGCTACCCACTCGTCTCAACACACGATACCCGATGCACAACAGATCACTCAACCTGCTGTTGCCCAACTCATGAGATGTGGGAGTTACCCACTCCGCTCATAGTGGCTAAAAGATCCCAGTAGGGAGATGAGGGACATGGGAGTTACCCGCTCGGCCTCCAAAACAAGCATCCTGGTACACACAGAAACACAACAAGGCACGGCTAAACAAGATCTGAGCTCAACATGAATAATGCGTGTATGTAATGTAACAGCTTGCAATCATCAACACAGCAGAAGCAAGCAATAACAACACAGAAGCATACACAGCAACACACATATTATCCATGCTCAATCCAAAGCTGTAAAACAATCTCACATCCTTACCTTAACCTACTGAGCTATAATTACCACAACAAGGTCCCGAGCAACCAGATCTGAAACCTGATAAACCAATACAACACAACGCTCAGGGACACTAGCACGAACTTACGAACTGGGAGCTACGAGCTCCACTCAGCTCTCTCCTAACCTTCTAGCACAACAGATAGCTCTAAATGAAGCATAAGGGAGGATCTATCACTAGCTCAGAGAGTTTGAACGTAAAATCAAATCTGCTCAAATGGTAACAGACTACACAAAGTAGCTTCCTTCGCGATCTTCTTCCAGCTAATCGCAAGTCTTCGAAAAATGTACAGAATGAATCGCCTTGACAAGGGGAGTCCAACGCTACCACTCTTGCTTCAATCGGAGCTGGCTACCGTCGGCAATCGAAGAAGATAAGTTTCGGTGAACAGTAGCTAGGGTATCGCGACAGAGTAAGCTTATGAGAAATATTTCTAAGTGTTGGGAAACAATAGCAAGACTACAGTCAAAGTCCTCTATAAATACTACTTAAGTTCCCCAAATCTGATGAACAGTAACCACCAAAAATACTAGCTCAAAGCTGATACCCGCTCAGATCTGAGTAACACTCCAGATCTGGAACATAAGCTACACCAGCGTGCTACTACCAAACGACGTCGCACCACAATATAATTAATCAATACACGTGCCTCTCAAAACGGCGTCGCATCGCTCCTAGTCAAAACACCCAGATCTAAAAGACCAGATCTGATACCAACACTGACCAGCGTTCACTGAACCCAAAACGACATCGTACTGTCTTCAGGTCTAGACAACCCAAAACTGGTCTACATTAAACTCTTGAACTAGGCCGGTTCACACGGCGGTAACAACTAACGCAACTCAAATCTGATTTCCTCCAAACGACGGTGTATTGCTACTCGCATAGGATATCTAGTAGCAAACTCAAAGCACTTCACGACAATCAGATTTGACCTCTAGCTTCACTTCCAATCGACCAACGCCAAATCCGAAGTTACCAACCAGCACTTCTCAACTCCCCGAATCTGATTACTACCTCGTTGAACTCTACAACTGTCCAGATCTGTTCAAAAGATCACGGCTACAGTGACAACAGATCACGGCGACCCTCAACCCTATACCTATCCCAGCGTACAGCTCAGCACGCACATACAATCCAGCTCTTGTATCCAACAACTCACGCTCCACAGACCATGATCCTAGCAGATTACGTCTACAGTGACTCCAGATCAGCTCAGAGCATTCAGCTCCGCTCACGGCCTCCAGAACAGTACGCACTACCTAGACCAGCACGCACATCAACTGTGAGGTCCGGGGCTCAAAGAGGGCAGGGAGTTATCGCCGGTGCCAAGAGGTTGCACGAACAATGAGCGGCTCCTGGCAGGCTTCTAGAGGCGAAGGGGCACATGAATGAACCGATACCACACCGGAATGAGAGGGATTACGAGAATAGAAAGTTATAGATGTAACTTAAGTTAGTTGAGGAAGACTTATCAAATTTAATTTGTACGACTCATACCAACAAGGTGCATCTTCTTTTCGGGAGCTCATCACTTAAGAACTCCAAAGTTAAACGTACTTGACTTGGGACAATTTTGGGATGGGTGACCCTCTAGGAAATTTCTCAGGGTGCGTGCGAGTGAGGACAATACACGTTGAAAAGATCAGTGTTGGTACAGTGGGGGCAGTCGTTAAATCTGGGGCGTTACATCAACAGCTCAGCCCAGACCTCAAAGCTGATACCAGCTTGGACAAACTGCACGGGACACTGCCACTAATAGCTTGCACACAACTTAGCTTACGTAGGTTTAGCCTCAACAGTTCAGAAGAGATAGGCCAACTCTTACTGATCTGACTAACAAAACAGCTCATAACAGTAGACCAGTTCATGCACCGGTCAGCTCACGCAGAACAACAGCTTTCGCCAAGCCTGTTCTTTGTCATCAACTTTTGCCTAAGCTGAATTATCCCAGCAGCACAGAACAACGTTCCTAAACTACCTACTCAACCCAGAAGGCTGCGTCACTTCAAAGCTGAACCCAGCTTGAGGTTTGCCACTCAACCGATAACAGCTCAGAGCTGCTACACCACCAGCCACACCTAGACAGATCGGATTGCACTAGCATCACTGTCTAAAAGATCATGCTACTCAGCTGGAGGAACTTAGAACATCACGCATCCTATCTATCAGCTTAGGCTGCTCTAAACAGCTTACGATGCCCAATGTTGTTCGCTAAGCTCTCAGATCATAGCGTATAAACCTTGAACAGTTTGTGATCCAAAAAAACTCACGCCTGTTGTTCCATGCTACACAGTACTCCTAAGCTGCTAACAGCTCACGGACTCGGCACAGTCCTTACATAAGAGCTTGCGCAGCTTCAGATCGATCTCATCCTAACAAACAACTAAGGATGCTCCATCCAGATTACAATGGTCAACCCAGATTGCGACATAGCATAACACCTAAAGCTGTATCCAGATTACGCTACTTCCTAACTGATGTTAGCTCAGAAACGCTACACTGGGCAGGATCACGCTACAGCAGCAGCAGCAGCTCAGCTCACTGCCAGCACGGCTCAACACAGCATTGTGCGTACCAATCAGTTAGCATCCGAGCTGGTCCAGCTTGCGTACTATCCAGCACGCCTGTAAGCTGGATATCTCGAACCATGTATCCAACACGCTCAGTAGGGATACACATCTCCAGCATACACGATTCAGCTTGCATCTCTAAGAGCAGTACAAAGCATCATATTAGCGTACACTCGTGCTGACCTAAACTGAAATCCGAAACAGCTTCTTCTATCAGCTTAGCACCAACCCTATAAACAGGTCATGTCCGAGCTGTTCCCTCTTAACAGATTCTCCCTAAGATGATCCCTAATCCGAGCGGATTAGATAGTTAATTATCTCTGCTAATTACGATCCTGACATTTTTTTTGATTGATTCAGACTAAGGAAATCTTAGTAATTTTGAGCTAATTCATGATCTGTTCTTTTCCAAGAGCTGATTTTGAAGTCGCGATCTGTTTTTTTTTTTCAGAGCTGATTTTTAAGTCGCGATCTGTTTACTTTCCCAGAGCTGTTCATGTGAGGGTCCGTTATCCTAAGTAGAATTTATTAACATGCAATTAGGATTAATTACTCAACAACGGAAAAACGGGTTAAAATTTTTGTGCTTTTGGGCCTGTAACTTTTTTCGGCATGACCTCCCCGTAAATCGGGCATACAAGAAAACTAAAATACTCAAAAGAACTCAAATATCTTCTCAACAAACATAACAAGTCAATCCAGTGCACCTCAAACATTGTAACAAGAAAATTTCAACAAAATAGCATAAAGCCGATGGGGCTTGCAAAATACATACTACAGTACAAAACCAACGTCAATTATACACATACTATTTGGGAGACAACAAAAGATTTATACCCAACACAAATGAGCCCACTCTCACGGAGCTCTGGTACTTCCTGACGCCTCCTCTCTAGCGTCTGAAGTAGACCCACCTGTACTCCCTGCCATGTCCACACACAAAGACACGACAGCCCCTTTCGGGGTCAGTAACCCGAGTACGAGACATCAAAGAAAATCACAACGTATGACATAGAAATGCAATGACGCCGTGCATGAATTCAATGCATGTACAGGTACAAAAATCTTGGGATATCAGGATATCAGGATATCAGGAATCAAAGAATCGATATAACAAATCCATATGCTCGAGCTGGTTCACCCTCAGTGAACCATGTCAAGGGATATGGCTCCACTCCCGAAGCCAGCACCTACCTAAACCGGACCGAATCAGGGTGTCCAAAACCCGCATGACACACATCATACTATCATATAAATATCTCAACCGAATATGCACGGTTATCAAAGACAGATAGGCTCAATATGATATGTTCAGTAGCATTGATGTGACTGACTAAAATCAAATGTGTGTTGACGAATGAAATATTTTATTTTGCACATCAATTACTAACTAATAATATGCAAGTCAGCATATAATCACGTAAGAAAACAATTAACAAATAAATCATACACAATCCCATCACAAGTCTCTGTCAGACATTGTGAAATTAAATGATCTCTACGTACCTCAATGCAGGAATTACCAGTAATTCTAGCCTGAAGAACTCCTGAATACTCCAATTTCAGATCAATAACCTGAATATCAATTTAAATGTCCTTAAATAATAGAAATCTCAAATCGTCAATTAAAGTCAACTTACTTCCCAAATTTCGCAATTTCCATATTTTAAATTCCTAAAATCACATAATTTCTTTGTTAATATTCAATACAAATTCCCAAATCACATAAAATATACTTAGTCCTCATCTTATCGAACATATTTTCGAACTGTTCCAAAGCCCGATCAATACCTTGACTTGAAGTCAATCGTTGACCTACAATTGCAATTAAACTCAATATCAGTATCACATATGGCAATCCAAGTTGTCGACATAAAATATAGAAACAAGGCTTAATATAAACCTCCTCGATCTGAAAATACAAGCTCTGGCGACCACATGCAGCGGCGGTCTCCAGCGAAGGCGACGGTTCCAGCGGCGGTTCCGACGAATTTTCGGCGAACGCAACAACAATTAACAAACTTGGTATCAAAACGTAGGTCTCGTCGCAATTTCGAAATATGTATCTCTTTTTATTTTTCCGACAACGAGGTGGCCGAAATCAACGAAAAACGGTGGCGTTCTCCAGCGAGATTTTGATAGGTGCACGAAAACCTTGTAAAAGTGGTATAGAAATGTAGATCTCGTCGAGAGAATTCTGAATCTATATTTAGTTTAATTTTTTGAGCAAAGGCGTGACCGAAAATTGGAAAAACGAGATGGCGGTCGGAAATGGTATATGGGAGGTGAGAGAAACGTAAGTCTGATGAAGAAAATGTACAGTTGGTTTCCTGCTTTTCGTTTATCTTCTGTTTATTTATTTATTATTTATTATTATTATTTATGTGGGACCCAATCCTCACATTTATCCCCCTCTTATCACAGATTTCGTCCTCGAAATCAAAATGCATAACATAACACATGATCTATATACAATAGACTATACTCATATACAACTGATAATACATAGGAAAAGCAAAGTACATGGAATACTGTGATACACTATCAGTCTCAAACAAATGAGACCATTCTTGTCGCATTTTAGCCTCCAGATCCCATGTAGCTTCTTCTGTACCATGCCTACTCCATTGTATCATAACCAGTGATATCGTCTTATTATGCAGTTGTTTGTCCTTTCGATTCAGAATTTGGATAGGATATTCAACAACTATCTAACTCCACTTCCTTCGGTCTCAATACATGTGATGGATCTGGTTCATACTTCCGCAGCATAGATACATGAAACACATTATGTATCACAGACAAACTCTGCGGTTAATCCAATCTATAAGCCAATAAACCAATCCTTTCAATAATCTTGTATGGTCTGATGTAACGTGGAGCTAACTTTCCCTTTCGACCACGTCTCATGGTACCACGAAACGATGAGACATTGAGAAAAACTTGATCGCCAACCTGAAATTCTAAAGGTCTACGTCGATTATTCGCATAACTAGCTTCACGATCTTGAGCTGCTTTCATTATCTTTCGGATCAAGTCAATCTTTGCATTCATTTATTCGACAAAATCAGGTTGAGTCAGCGGTTTCTCACCAATCTCATTCTAACATATTGGCGATCGACACTTTCTGTAGCGACCGGACTTTTCTTAAACTAAATTAAGGACTTTGGGGTACGAATTGAAAAATGTGAAAGTTTCAATCTTACAAAAATGAATACTTCAATACGCTTTCTGGACTAAATTTCAATTGTAATTAAAAATTTAGTTTAATGAACGGGAACAAATCTGCTCAAATACTGTGCAGAACATCATAAACGAAGTAATGCCAATTCTGAGTCAGATTTCAACAAAACGAAGAATCAAAAATCTGAATAAGTACAAAAACTATAACTAGAGTTCTGTACATCAAAATCTGAATAATAAGAGAACGAAACGGAAACTGTCGTCCACGATAAAAAATCTCCACCTCTGATCAGATCTCACCATCCAGCTCCTGCGAAACAATACCTGCACTCAAGAAAACTAGTGAGCCTAAGGCTCAGCAGGTTAAAACTGGAATATCGAAAACATATAACACATGCAACGATATCTGTTACTTTACTGAAATATGAATCTGAATAGCTTAAGAATAAATAAGCTAAATACGATGAACTGTAAAATCTGAAATGTTATGAAAGCATACATGTATACATTCTGAAATCATTTTCTAAGCTTGGTGATTAAAATCACACTGAGCTCTATTCTTTTATTTTCTGGTAATTATGACTTAAGACACCTGTACAGTTGGTCCATTTGTTTGATCAAACCATCATCTGATATCAGGGGGCTGGGATAAATCCCATCTATATGAAGGGCATACAGATCCGTCAATCCGTAATCCTGATCCTTCCTACTGTTGAAGGGGCACACTGGTTCGTCAGTCAGGCACTGAACCTTCCTCTGGGGACCGTCTGTTATCTAAGTCATAATCTATAAAACATTTCTGTAACATTATTTCTGCTCTTTCTTTCTTAAATCTGTTTTCTTTTCATTCTGGTACGGTTTACTGGTTTTATACTTCTTATGATATTCTGGAACACTTTAAGAATTCTCTATAATACTTGCGAAGATGAAAACTGAATAAAATCACTCGAATCTGTTCAAATGAAACGAATTAATCTTTCAAAATGAAGCTAAAAAGAATAAGGATTACAAATCGAGAATTTATATATTTATCGAATCAGTTTTTGAACAAAAGAGAGGTGGAATCTGAATCGCACACAAGTATCTCAACGAAGAAGAAAGAATCCAGATTCTGACTGTTGGTCAACTCAGATGTCAACGAAATTAAATAGAGATTTAAATAACAATGGTCAACCATAGTCAAATCAGATGTCAATGGTAAATCACAGTAGTGTTAACCAAATTCAGATTTGAAACAAAACTCGCATCTGAACTTAGACTACCATAGAAACAGAATTCTAACTTAGAATCTGTCCAATATGGAAATTCAGCTTTTGGTTTTAAGAACCATATTTCAGACATCATTTGAACGAATGTAAACAACGAAGGAAACCTCAGTCTGAAGAAATCAAAAGATCTCAAGAAATTTCTTGAATCAATCGAATAAGCTACTTGTAAGCTACTTCGAAGAAAATATTTATAATTCTCAAGAAACTACTGGTACGAACATCATCAAACATTTTCTAAACACTTTCCTGAATCAAAATCGCAGTAAACACGTACTTTATCTTAAAACTGATCATGAAATTTTTGGGTTTTTAAGAATAGCCGTAGCTTCCTTCGAATCTTTTAAAATATCATACAAACATGCAAACAGAACTGAATATATGCTTTCATGAGTGTATCAAGAAACAGAGTTTACTTGCCTGTATTCTGCAACACAATTACAGATGGAATCTGGCAAATCACGTACGCACCGCTTGTCTCCTTCAAAAAGCTTTGAAAGGTTTTGCTCGACTTCTTCACAGAGAGCACCGCTTGAAAATGTTTTGTTTGAGAAATAATGATGCATGATGTGGCTAACATCCTATACATATGAATTAAAATGCCTAAGGAAGAGACACATTTACTCAATATGTCAAAACCTTTTGAAAGTGCTACTCCATTTTAAAGTGAAATCTAATGCTATAGAACCGAACCATTTTTTTTAAAAAGAAGGATTCAATTGGCTTGTAAGGATCGACCAAACAGCTCCTGCAATTGCATTCTCAAATCTGAAATTCAACCGAAATAAAAGTTGAATAAAGTAGCATTTCAATTTAATCTCTCAAATATTATAACTTTCTAATTGTGGCTTTAAAAGATTCTGGTCGTTACAATCTACCCTCCTTAAAAGAATTTCGTCCCCGAAATTACTTACTTAAATAGATCTGGGTAGCAACTTGGCATATCAGATTTGAATTCCCACGTTGCTTCTCTTTTAGTGTGGTTTTCCCACTGAATCTTGATCATAGGGATAGTCCTATTTCTTAACTTACGATTCTCTCTTAACAGAATCTTTTCTGGAACTTCTTCATAAGTCAGATCTGACGATAACTGTAGGCTCATGCCTAAGCACATGTGAAGGATTCGCAATGTATTTCCTCAAAGCTGATATGTGGAACACATTATGCACTGCTGACAACTCTGGAGGCAATGCTAGTCGGTAAGCTAAAGTTCCGATTCTTTCCAGAATCTGAAATGGTCCAATAAATCTAGGACTCATCTTTCCTTTTCGTCCAAATCTCATAATACCCTTCATAGGTGCTACCTTCAAAAACACATGATCTCCTATTTCGAAATTCAGATCTCGACGATGGCTATCTTCATAGCTCTTTTGTCTACTATGTGCCGTCTTCATTCGATCACGTATGCTTTTAATGGCTTCAGCAGTCTGTTCTATAATATCTGGTCCTACCTCTATTCTTTCACCTACATCATCCCAATGTATCGGTGATCTACATTTCCTGCCATACAGAGTTCGTATGGAGCTATTTCTATCAAAGATTGGTAACTATTGTTATAGGTGAACTCAACTAAATGCAATTTAGAATCCCAGCTATCAGCAAAGTCGAGAACACACGAACGAAGCAAATTTTTCCAGTGTTTGAATAACTCTTTCTGATTGTCCATCTGTCTGAGGATGGAACGCTGTACTGAAGGTTAACTTAGTTCCCATGGCTCTATGTAGGCTTTTCCAAAACATCGAGGTAAATCTGGGATCTCGATCTGATACTATAGAACTTGGAATTCCATGGAGCCTTACTGTTTCCTTTATATATAAATCAGCATACCTATTTAAATCATACGTCATCTTAACTGGCAAAAAGTGTGCTGACTTGGTTAATCTATCAATGATAACCCATATAGCATTAAATCCATGGAGTGTCCTAGGTAATCCTACAACGAAATCCATCGCTATATTATCCCATTTCCATACTGGTACATGGAGAGGCTTTAACATCCCAGCTGTTCTCTGATGCTCTGCTTTAAATTGCTGGCATGTTAAACATTCAGAAACAAAGCTGGAGATATCTCGTTTCATTCCTGTCCACCAAAACAGATGTTGTAAATCTTTATACATCTTCGTTCCTCCTGGGTGAATTGAATACGGTGTGTTATTGGCTTCATTCATAATCTCTTTGAGCAAATCATCTGTGTGCGGTACCCACAACCTATTCTGGTATCTCACAATTCCCCCTTCTGTCGTATAAAGATTTCCTCCGCTATCTTCATCCTGTTTCTTCCACTTCTGAAGTTGATCATCCCTTGCTTGACCATCTCTAATCCGATCTTTCAAAGTAGACTGGATCGTAAGAACTGATAGCTTAGCAGCATTCTATTTTGTGACTATTCCCAGTTCAAATCTGTTAATCTGTCAGGCCTCGTGCTCACATCAAAGACAAAACACGCAAAACAAACGGAACCAACTAAAAAGTGGTTAAAATTTTTGCTTTTGGCCTGAAGAAAGATAACATAATTTAAAATACACAATACTCAAAATAATCCCAGCTTAAATAAATCTACAACAGCACAAACAGTCAAGTACAACAAATTGCCGAACGGCTGAATACAACACAAGTACTAAAAGACTGCCAGCTATATAAATCTAAGCATCACCCGGGACATCCCACCCAAAGTGATACCAGTGCATACAAATACTATACATAACTGGGACACTCTATCTACCTCCTGGGGCACCTCCAGCTGGTTCAAAGCCACGTCCAACGGAATAACCTGGAAAACCTGAACCACAAACAGGCAAACAACACAACATCCCAAGAGGGACCTAGGGGTCAAACCCCAGTACGGAGAGCAACTATAAAACAGCAATGAATAGCAAAAGATATAATGCTAATGCAATGCATGAAGAACAATGCAACAGCCGAAGGCTACAACCAAGGAAGGGAGTCAAGGAATTCAACGGCTGACAACAGATTATGCGAAGAATGGTGGCCACTGTTGTGTGTACAAGCATAAGGGAATTACCTCGCTCATCTTTACACCACACCCAAATACCAGATGCATCAACAACTCAACCTGCTGTTGCCCAACCCATGAACCGTGGTAGTTAACCACTCGGCGCATGAGGGCTAACAGACCAGCAGGGAGATGAGAGTGCGGTATTGCCGCTCGCCCTCGCATCCTGGTAAGATCAGAAAAACAGTAACACCAGGATGGCTACAACAGCTGAAATGGAAATGATAGTGAGTATGCAATGCAATAGCTAAACAGCATATAAACAACAAGCAATGCTCACACAGCAAACAACATAATATCCATGCCAATTCCAGCCGTAATGTAAGATCAACATCTGTACCTCACCAGCTCCTGAGCTACAATTACCACACACAGCTGCTACAACGAAGTCCGAGCAACACAGATCTGTCACCTGCTAAACCAACACAAGCTACTGCTCAAAAGCCGAAACACAAAACAACAGCAGCTGGGAGCTACAACTCCACCAGCGCTTATCTACCTTCCTTACTCTACGGAAAGCTCTAAGAAAGCTTAAAGGTAGAATTCTCACTTACCCCAACGAACTATCGGCACGGCAGGGAACGCTTATGCTAGCAAACTACACAAGGGAGATGTCTTAGCGATCCTGCGATCCTCTTCCAGCTCTTCCAAAGCCTTCTAAAGAGGTATATAACGAAGCGCCTTAGCGAGAGGAGTCCAACGCTACCACTCTCACTCTCGTCGGAGTTGTCTACCACCAGAAATTAGGACGGATAAGGTTACTGTGAACAGTAACTAGGGTTCGCGACAAGATTTGGAAACGAAGGAAATATTTCTAAGTATGGAATCTCATGCCAAATCAAAGACCAAGTCTTCTAATAAATACGCTACTCAACAGCTGCAAGAAACAGGAATAGATCCACCGACAAAATCATTCGTCACAACTAATATTCCCAACCAGCAACTGAAATCACGCATAAGCTTTTGCCTATCGCTAATATAACAACCAGCAGTTGAATCTTTCAAAGAACGCTAAGACTAAACGGCGTCGCACCAACTTAACAAAGCGACGTCGCAGAGGAACACGTCACCTCACTACCAACAGCTGATCCACAAACCAGCAGCCGCAACGCATGAGATCTCTCAACAGCTGATGTCTATCATAACCAACAGGTGGTACAAAGTGTTCCACTCAAAACGCTGTTGTGTTAACTAATCCAAATGACGTAGTTTCGATACACGCTAATAAACACGCTAGCGAAACCAACAGCTGGTTCCTGTTCACAAAACGTCGTCGCTTCAGAGTCTCTTAGCGCTCTCTGCTGATCATCGCAACTAACATACCAACAGCTGATCAGTCGCAACAGCTGGTCTCTCGCAACAGCTGGATACGCGCTAACACAACAATGACTAAAATCTAACGAAGCACTACTGCTGCTTCCTACCAAAATGCAACGACTGAAATACCAACAGCTGACGCGATCACTCAACAGCTGATTCCAACACTTAGGCAAATTCGAGGTCTACGCCAAGCACATCGACCAACAGCTGGTCCAAACCCGACCAAAACCTGCTTGTGAAAACACAGGTCTCACATCTCTCCCTCACTAAACACGATTTCGTCCTCGAAATCAACAAGTCCAGGAACAACTCAACTGAACCCAAGAGTTCAAGATAACTGAGCAAACAACTACTGAAATCTGATGCAACACTCACGCAAACAGATGTGGCCATTCACGTTGCATCTTTTCTTCCAACTACCAGGTAGCTTATTCCATACCATGTTTGCTCCATTGCACCATTACTAAAGGAATGGTTTTATTCCTCAACTGTTTCTCTTTTCTATCTAGGATCCACAAGGGATACTCAACGTAACTCAACGTCTGATCTAGCTCAACCTCATCAGATCTTAGCACATGAGATGGATCTGGCTCATACTTCCTCAACATGGAAACATGAAAGACATCATGTAGAGAAGATAATTCTGGTGGCAACAACAACCGATACGCCAAAGTGCCAATCTTCTCAACAATTTCATACGGACCAACATAACGAGGGGCTAACTGTCCCTTGTGTCCAGAGCGCATAACACTTCTGAAAGGAGAAACTTTAAGGAAAACGAGATCACCAAACTGAAACTCTAGAGGTCGATGCCTCTTATTTGCATAACTGGCTTGGCGATCCTGGGCAGCTTTCATCCGCAGACGAATCAGATCCACATGATCTTTCATTTGCTGCACAAACTCTGGGGAAGACAGCTGCTTCTCCCCCACTTCTTCCCAACATACTGGCGATCTGCACTTCCTGCCATACAAATCCTCAAACGGCGCCATACCAATCGTCACTTGGTAGATGTTATTATAGGAAAACTCAACCAAAGAAAACGCGTCTTGCCAGCTACCACCAAAATCCATCACAACAGCTCTTAACATATCTTCCAACGTCTGGATAGTTCTCTCAGATTGGCCATCTGTCTGGGGGCAATACGTTGTGCTCATAGCCAATCTGTTACCCAAAGCTGCTTGCAAACTCTTTCAAAACCTGGAAGTAAACCTTGGATCTCGGTCTGAAACGATCGAAATAGGCACACCGTGCAATCTAACCACAAAATCCACGTACAGTTTCACCATTTTCTTCAAATAAAACGTCATTCCATAGGGAATGAAATGTGCAGACTTCGACAATCTGTCGATAACAATCCAAATCGCATCACAACCTCTGCTGGAATGAGGCAAATGCGTCACAAAATCCATCGCTATGTGCTCCCAGTTCCGTTGGGGAACTTCCAAACTCTGCAACAGACCACCAGGTCTCATCCTTTCAGCCTTAACCTGCTGACAGTTCAAGCAACAAGCAACAAAACCAGCCACGTCGCTCTTCAAACCAGCCCACCAAAAGTGCGGCTTCAACGCATGGTACATCTTCCGTGCACCAGAATAAACACTGTGTCTAATGCAGTGCGCTTCTCTAATAATCTCCTCCCGAAGATCTATCAAGTTGGGCACAACCAAACTACCACGGAAACGCAAACAACCATCAGAAGAGACAGAATATTCCTCAAGTTGACCAGCCCTAACCTTCAACTTCAACTCGTGGATGGAAGGATCTGATCTTTGAGCCGCTCTAATGCTCGAAATGATCTGTGGATCAACTTGGAAAGAAGAAACCACTACATACTCCTCAGCCGGGTAAAACCTCCAACCCGTAGTGCTAAGATGCTCACGGTCTTTAGAAACATACAACGACGCAAGCATATCTCCTTGAGCCTTCCTGCTCAAAGCATCAGCCGCTACATTAACTTTCCCCGGCTGGTACTTGATCTCACAATCAAAATCTTTTAGCATCTCCATCCATCTACGTTGTCTCATATTCAAGTCAGGCTGAGAAAACAAATACTACAAACTCTTGTGGTCCGTGTACACCACAAACTTCTCTCCATATAGATAGTGGTACCAAATCTTCAACGCAAAGACCACAGCTGTAAGCTCCAAATCATGAACTGGATATCGAGTCTCGTGCGGTTTCAATTGCCGCGAGGCATACTGTAACGCCCCAAAAATCCATAGGACCACATATTTGAGTATTTTCTATTTTAAGGGTCTAGTTGATATTGCAGTTTCAGCCTTAAGTTAATTTTAATTGTTTTAAAAAGTTGATTTTCAGTTGTTGTTTTGAGGCATGACGCGGACGGTTTCCAGGCAGCTGTCGCCCGAGCACAAACATGAGCATATTTCAGCTTTTGGTTTGAAATGCCATCGGTTGGACAAAAATAGTTCCTTTAAAAAAAACGTTTTGGTAAAGTTTTCAAATGCAAAACAGTGGTAAGGAGTATTTGACAAATTCTTTTGAAAAAAGACACGGGTTGGTAGGATCCCATGCCTACTCGAGTGTTAATACCTACTACAATCATATCTCGTATATGATTGTTTTTGTAAGCAAGAAAGTTTCATCGTTGTCCAAAAATTTCCCTCTTTTTCTCTAAAAACTTCAAGGTTCTCGTGGTGGTGCTTGTGGAGAACTCCTGTTGAGACCGACTGCTCTTGTGTTTCGCAGTAAAGGCAAGTAA
Source organism: Dorcoceras hygrometricum (assembly GCA_001598015.1). Taxonomy (NCBI): domain Eukaryota; kingdom Viridiplantae; phylum Streptophyta; class Magnoliopsida; order Lamiales; family Gesneriaceae; genus Dorcoceras; species Dorcoceras hygrometricum. The sequence continues at coordinate 128,399 of KQ993808.1, read as the reverse complement.
AGGCTGATTCTTTCTACGCCATTTTAAAGCATATATATTGTTCCAGTGCATGATTGTTGCCTGTTTATGTTAACGATAAGTTATGTTCATGTTTTAACATGTTTAAGAAAATTAAATAATGACGAGTTCAAAGTTATGTTTCTGTTTCAAAGATTTTACAGAGTGCTTCGATAAAGAAGATGATGTTGTTTTAAAAAAAACGCTGAGCAGTCGGGTTTAAGTGATTCCATGTTCAGGAAAGTTCTTCTGGTGAAGTTCATCTTTAAAGCAGTAGTCTTCACTTCAGCTGATGTCATTTGCATCCAAGTCTCCCAGATGCTTTAAGAAAGTTAGATGTTTAAAAGTACGATGAAGTTAGCTTTGATTCCCGTATGTTTAAGAATGTTCTTTCTTCTGGTGAATGGTAATGTTTGAACTTGACGCTATGTAATCGAAGTTGCTAGTCGAATCAGAAGTTAAGTCTGATTTAATAGGCAATATCTGGTAGCGTAGTCGTCTTTTGAATGTTACAACACCAAGTTATAGTCATATTTTGGTTCCTGAGAAACCAGCAGGTACCCTTATTTGTGAGAAACCAGCAGGTACCCTTCTCCGTTAGAAACCAGCAGGTACCCTTCTTTGTTAGAATCCAGCAGTGCACTGTTCACTGCGACTGGTTTTAAAGTTGGCGTATTTCTTGTGTCTTGCGACTCGTTCCAGTGTCTTGTGACTGATTCATATATACCAACAGCTGATTGTTCAACTGTCACTTTCGATGACGTCTGTTTAGTCCTGTTAGCAAACATCCTTACAGCTGATGTTCATTCCCGTTGCGTCGACAGCTGAGTTGACCAACAACTGTTCACTTCTAAAGTACTATTCCTATAGTGTCAGCAGTCACCCGATAGCACTACTGTTCCAAAGTCACGTCTGTTTCACTGTTAGTATCCTTGCAGCTGTTTTACGATAACGATATTGTTTCCTTTACCAACAGCTGATTCCTTTTAGCGATAACGGTGAACGGTAAAGATCTGGTTTGTTTCCCAGTATAGTTCCACTTCGTCGCGTATGTTTGTATTCCAGCGATAAGTTCAGTGGGCGAACCCGATACTCAGTAAATGTTTTAAAGAAGTTTTAAAGAAATTTTAAAGAAAGAATTTTGGAAGCACTGTGAACCCGAACGTTGATTTCAAAATCTGATTTCAACCAGCTATGAGTTTAAAAGAAGAATGTTTCAATTTAAGGATTTATGGCAAAGATAGCAGACGGTCTATATGGGAAAGGTGAGCAGCTGACTGTGTGTCAGATGCCCTTTCATATGGGAAAGGTGAGCAACTGACTGTGTGTCAGATGCCCTTTCATATGAGCTATATGCTAGATACTGAATTCAGTAGTCATGTGATTAAGTGCAAAAGAAAAGGGCCTAATGTAGAATTTCCGAGCCATAAATCATAAGAAAATAAGAATGTGATCTGGGTCGTCTTCCCCATTTCCAAGTTTTATGAAAGAAAGTTTATGAAGCTGATGAATGACTTCCTTTTTAAACTGTTATGCTAAGTTATGATATGTTTCAGATATCTGCCTGCATTGAGTGATTTTGTTATCCTCATATTTTACTTGCTGAGTCCCTAGGCTCATTAGCTTTAAACTGGTGCAGGTGGAGCAGAGCTGGGGCAGGCGGGAGGCATTAGTTGAATCAGCTGTGGTAATTGTGTTTATCTAAGGCCGATGTTTCCGCAGCAGTGGTTGTTGTTTTTGATCTTTTGTTAAGTCTGTATTAGATCCATTACAACAATAGTAAATTCATATAGAATTTCAGAGGCTGTATTATCGCACTTTGCTTTTTTGACATCTGATAATGAGAAATTGTTTCAGCTTTCTCAGTACTTGGCGCCATTTTGTTGTTTGCGTTTCGAATTTTTATTTTAGTCATAAGGGATACAGCTTATGACATCTTCCATTCAGTCCTTCTATTCTTTTTATTATTCATTCGTGACCCCATGAGGATTGGGACGTTACAACTTGGTATCAGAGCATGGTCCTGAGATAAACACACGCACTTCCGGTTGGAACAGCTGTTGTCGACCGTTTCTCCAGCGCTGTGAGTTTATTTTATGTTTTAGAGTATTTATTTTTAACTTTAGCATGTTCTGATTATTGCATTGTGGTGGATTACGGGCTATAGATTATAAGATGTCTGGACGAGGTAGAGGTAGAGGTAGATGTGGGGAGAGAAGGGGCAGCACTATCGAAGAAGTTAGCTCAGGTGGTCCCGCATGTGTGATAGTGGTTATAACTCCACCAGTAGAGCAGTTAGTAAGACAATCGAGTCAAGAAAGTGGCCATTCTTCAGGCCAAGGACCTAGCCATGGGAATTCTCAGAAAGGGTTTAGGCACAAGCAGAAACGCTAGGCTTCTCAGTTTAGGAAGCTGAAGTCACCTAAGCAACCAAAGACTGGTCAGCAGGAGTCTCTAGAGCAGCAACCCCAACCGAGCAACTTAGCCCCCAGGATGAATATCAAACCGACTTGTCGTGCGTGTAACAAAAAGCATGCTGGTCAATGTAGGGCTGGACATAATTTCTGCTACAAGTGTGGATTGCCAGGGCATATCATAAAGACTTGCCCAAAGTCCAGGCAGCTGGTGACCAGCAGGACATATGTAATGACAACTGATCAGGCCAATCCAAATCCTACTGCGGGGACAGGTGAGTTTTTTATAGCTCGTTAGCCTTCTGTGGCTTTGTTAGATTCAGGAGCCACTCATTCTTTTATAGCAGTTTAGTTTGCTAAGAAGCCACCCATCGGACCTGATCGTGTAGCTGTAGGCCTTTGTGTAACAGTACCTTCGGGAGAAGATTTAGTATCCCATGATGTGTTTTGAAGTTTAGAACATAGGCCTCAAGGGCAGCTGATTACGGCTGATTAAATTGGTTAACCTAATAGGAAGTAGTGATAGATTTTAAGCTATAACAGTAGTGGTTAACCCACCTAGAGGAGAATCATTCAAGTTGGAAGCTAAACATGTTTGTAGGGTTCCTAGAATAATATCAGCTCTTAAGGCTCAACGCTGTTTGAGGAAAGGTGGGGTAGGATTTTCTTGATAAGTCTGTTATCCCTAGCAGCGTAGCAAGCCCCAACATTTAGATGTAGAGGTGGTAAACGAGTTATATACATGGACCCCCACCAGATAGAGAGTTAGAATTTTCGATTGACTTAGTTCCAGGAGCTGAATAAATTGACCACTGAGAATAAATATTTCCTTCCTAGGATAGAAGATCTGTTGTGACCAGTTGAAAGGATTAGCAGTCTTTTCTAAGATCGATTTAAGGTCTAGCTACCATCAGCATTTATGGACCGGATGAATAAAGTTTTCCAACCCTTTTTGGATCAATTCATAGTTGTGTCCATAGACGATATCTTAGGGTACTCTAAGACTAAATTCGAACATGTTAAGTATTTGAGGACAGTGCTTCAAATTTTAAAGACTAAGCAGCTGTTCGCTAAGTTGAGTAAATGTGACTTCTGGTGGGAGAAAGTAGCCTTCTTAGGTCACATTATGTCTAAGGATGGATTAGAACTAGTACCCAGCAGTAACAAGTCAGTCTTAGCAGATCTCTCGGTAAGATCAAATTGTATGGAGCAAATAGCATCAACTGTTAGAAAGATACGAGAAAGAAGGAAAGCTGCTCAAAGCAGACAGAAGAGTTACACAGATAATAGAAGAAGAGAGCTGAATTCGAAATCGACAACCATGTATTCTTAAGAGTTGCTCCAATGAAGGGAGTAATACGATTTAGAAAGAAAGGAAAGTTAAGTCAAAGATATATTGGACCAAATAAGATTTTAAGAAAGAGTAGGAAAGTTAGCTTATTGCTTAGCGTTGCCCCGCAGCTGA
>KQ993808.1:88254-123950 GCA_001598015.1 Dorcoceras hygrometricum | reverse complement strand
TTGTGGAGAACTCCTGTTGAGACCGGCTGCTCTTGTGTTTCGCAGTAAAGGCTGATTCTTTCTGTGCCATTTTAAAGCATATATATTGTTCCAGTGCATGATTGTTGCCTGTTTATGTAACGATAAGTTATGTTCATGTTTAAACATGTTTAAGAAAATTAAATAATGACGAGTTCAAAGTTATGTTTCTGTTTCAAAGCTTTTACAGAGTGCTTCGATAAAGAAGATGATGTTGTTTTAAAAAAACACTGAGCAGTCGGGTTTAAGTGATTCCATGTTCAGGAAAGTTCTTCTGGTGAATTTTATCTTTAAAGCAGTAGCCTTCGCTTCAGCTGATGTCATTTGCATCCAAGTCTCCCAGATGTTTTAAGAAAGTTAGATGTTTAAAAGTACGATGAAGTTAGCTTTGATTCCCGTATATTTAAGAATGTTCTTTCTTCTGGTGAATGGTAATGTTTGAACTTGACGCTATGTAATCGAAGTTGCTAGTCAAATCAGAAGTTAAGTCTGATTTAATAGGCACATCTGGTAGCGTAGTCGTCGTTTGAATGTTACAACACCAAGTTATAGTCATATTTTGGTTCCTGAGAAACCAGCAGGTACCCTTCTTTGTGAGAAACCAGCAGGTACCCTTCTTTGTGAGAAACCAGCAGGTACCCTTCTTTGCGAGAAACCAGCAGGTACCCTTCTCCATTAGAAACCAGCAGGTACCCTTCTTTGTTAGAATCCAGCAGTGCACTGTTCACTGCGACTGGTTTTAAAGTTAGCTTATTTCTTGTGTCTTGCGACTGGTTTACTGTTGCATGCGACTGGTTTACTGTTGCTTGCGACTGGTTCCTGTACCTTGCATCTGGTATTGTGTCTTCCGACTGGTTTACTGTTGCTTGCGACTGATTTGCTTGCGACTGGTTCCAGTTACTTGTGACTGATTCATATATACCAATAGCTGATTGTTCAACTGTCACTTTCGATGACGTCTGTTTAGTCCTGTTAGCAAACACCCTTACAGTTGAATTTGTTCATTCTCGTTGCGTCGACAGCTGAGTTGACCAACAACTGTTCATTTCTAAAGTACTATTCCTATAGTGTCAGCAGTCACCCGATAACACTACCGTTCCAAAGTCACGTCTGTTTCACTGTTAGTATCCTTGCAGTTGTTTTACGATAACGATATTGTTTCCTTTACCAACAGCTGATTCCTTTTAGCGATAACGGTGAACGGTAAAGATATGGTTTGTTTCCCAGTATAGTTCCACTTCGTCGCGTCTGTTTGTATTCCAGCGATAAGTTCAGTGGGCGAACCCGATACTCAGTAAATGTTTTAAAGAAGTTTTAAAGAAATTTTAAAGAAAGAATTTCGGAATCACTGTGAACCCGAACGTTGATTTCAAAATCTGATTTCAACCAGCTATGAGTTTAAAAGAAGAATGTTTCAATTTAAGGATTTATGGCAAAGATAGCAGACGGTCGATATGGGAAAGGTGAGCAGCTGACTCTGTGTCAGATGCCCTTTCATATGGGAAAGGTGAGCAACTGACTGTGTGTCAGATGCCCTTTCATATGAGCTATATGCTTGATACTGAATTCAGTAGTCATGTGATTAAGTGCAAAAGAAAAGGGCCTAATGTAGAATTTCCGAGCCATAAATCATAAGAAAATAAGAATGGGATCTGGGTCGTCTTCCCCATTTCCAAGTTTAATGAAAGAAAGTTTATGAAGCTGATGAACGATGAATGACTTCCGTTTTTAAACTGTTATGCTAAGTTATGATATGTTTCAGATATCTGCCTGCATTGAGTGATTTTGTTATCCTCATAGTTTTACTTGCTGAGCCCCTAGGCTCATTAGCTTTAAAATGGTGCATGTGGAGCAGAGATGGGGCAGGCGGGAGGCAGTAGTTGAACCAGCTGTGGTGATTGTGTTTATCTAAGGCCGATGTTTCCGGAGCAGTGGTTGTTGTTTTTGATCTTTTGTTAAGTCTGTATTAGATCCATTACAACAATAGTAAATTCATATAGAATTTCAGAGGTTGTATTATTGCACTTTGCATTTTTGACATCTGATAATGAGAAATTGTTTCAACTGTCTCCGTACTTGGCGCCATTTTGTTGTTTGCGTTTCGAATTTTTATTTTAGTCATAAGGGATACAGCTTATGACATCTTCCATTCAGCCCTTATATTCTTTTTATTATTCATTCGTGACCCCATGAGGATTGGGATGTTACACATACGCAATGACCCGCCCACGCTGCATCAACACACAGCCCAATCCATTGAGCGAAGCATCAGAACACACAACGAAGCCACCTGAACCAGACGGCAAAGCCAACACAGGCGCAGTAGTCAACTTCTCCTTCAGAAATTTAAAAGCATTCTCGCATTGCTCAGTCCAAACGAACCGCTTGTCTTTCTGAGTCAATTGAGTCATCGGCCTAGCTATACTAGAGAAACGCTCTATAAAACGACGGTAATAGCCAGCCAAACCCAAGAAACTACGAACCTCAAACACATTCATAGGTCGCTCCCAGTTCAAAATAGCATCAACCTTACTGGGATCCACAGAAATGCCATCCGCTGAAATCACATGACCCAGAAACACGACGCGATCCATCCAGAACTCGCACTTAGAGAACTTGGCATACAGCTACGAGTCTCTCAACGTCTGAAGGACAACTCTCAAATGCTCCTTATGCTCCAAAGGAGTCTTTGAATACACCAAGATATAGTCGATGAACACGATCACAAACTGATCTATAAACTCGCGTAAGACTCGGTTCATCAAATCCATGAAGACTGCAGAAGCATTGGTCAACCCGAAAGCATTACCAGAAACTCAAAATGCCCGTACCTAGTATGAAAAGCAGTCTTTGCAACATCTTGATCTCTAACTCTCAACTGATGGTACCCTGAGCGTAGATCGATCTTTGAATATACAGCAGACCCTTGCAATTGGTCAAACAAGTCGTCGATCCTCGGTAACGGGTACTTATTCTTAATAGTAACTTTGTTCAGCTGACGGAAGTCAATGCACATTCTCATTGTGCCATCCTTCTTCTTGACAAACAAGATAGGCGCTCCCCACGGGGACATACTAGGTCTAATAAAACCTTTCTCTAGCAAATCATCCAGTTGCACCTTGAGCTCTCTCAACTCGGCAGGCGCTAAACGATATGGTGCACGTGAAATCGGAGCTATTCCAGGCACCAACTCAATGCTAAAGTCAATCTCCCTCTTCGGAGGAAAACCAGGAATCTCCTCCGGAAACACATCAGGAAAATGACGCACCACTGGAACGTCGCTGAGCTGCACTTGCGAAGAAGAAGATGCATCCAACGCGTAAATCATAAAACAAGCGTTCTTCGTCGACAACAAGCTGAACATTTCCATCGCAGAGACTAGCGGAATCTTCGACTGAATCAGCACCGTAGAAATTCCATTTCTCACCTGACTGAGGCCTAAAACACACGATCCCATGGAAACAATCCACGGAGGCCCTATAGCTGGACAACACGTCCATTCCCACTATGCAATCGAAATCCCACAACATCAAATGAATCAAATTCGCCATCCACACATGCTCACCAAACCTCATAACTCCATTCAGCAAAACCTCTTGGGAGTACAAACTCGCACCGCCAGGAGTATAGACAGACACAACATCGCGCAAAGGAAAGGTATGAAGACCATGCTCGATCACAAAAGAATCAGCAATAAACGAATGCGATGCGCCAGTGTCAAACAACAATCATGCAGGAAAACTTAAAGACAGAACAGTTACCTGCAATCACTCCGCTCGGCGCGCCCTCCACTTGCTCCTTCGTAATGGCATTCGCTTGATCATGTTGGGGTCCAGAGAAATGCTGCTAAGACGACTGTCCAAAACGCGACGGACCAGGCAACTGGAACGGCCTAAACTGCATCTCTCCAACCCTAGGCTACGGAAACTGAGGGGAACGACCCCTAGACGATCCTCCTCGACCCTGAGGTGGGGCTGCGGCTTGCTGCGATTCAACCGACGGGCACACCCTCGCGAAATGTCCATACTGACCACAGATATTACAAGAGCCATGCACACCAACGCACTGAGCCGACAGATGATTACCTCCACAGAATCCACAAAACTCTGCCCTAGAACCACTGCTACTAGATCTGCCAGAACCAGAAGAACCAGAGCCAGACTTATTCTTAAACTGATGGCCACGAGGTCGGAACCTCTGACTCAGACTGCTGAGCCAACTGCTGCTGCGGGGGTTGATGGACAGACTGAGAAGACCGCGAAGACTGTGCTCCCTGAACAGCGGGACGAACACCCTGAGCACCCTGAGGCCTAGCACATGATCTCCGGTTCCACAGACCTTCCTCGATGTCGATTGCACTATCCACAGCCTCTGCATATGTAGCGCCCCAAAATCCTTAGGACCACTATTCTTAGTCCTTTTAAATTCAAGGACCCAATTCTAAATTCGAACTTCAGCTTAATCGTTTTTATTGCCAGCTGATTTCTTATTTCAGTTGTGAGACACTGTGCAGAGGTTTGGTCAGCTGTTACCCCGAGCACCAGTCGAGTGATTTTCAGACATTGAAAATAAAATGATTTTCGGATGGGAGAATGGTTCTTTGTAAATATGAGTATCGTTTTTACAAATTCAAATAGTGATAGGGGACTTTTAACAAAATTTGGAAAGGTAGGCGTGGAACACCATGCCTACTCAAGTGTTTTTCCCCTATTACATGACAGACTCCCATGCCTATGGTACGTGTGGGCTATAAGTTCATTGTTTTGTAAGAAAACATTTATTTTCATCAAAGAAACCATAGGAGACACACTGCGGTGCTTGAGGAGACTTGCTGATATGATCTGCTGTATTTCGTGTTTCTCCAAGTATTGAGGCAAGTAAATCTGATTCTTGCTACGCCATGAAAGCATATGTATTGTTCTCGTTTCATTTCGTGATTTCTTGCCTAAGTTATGTTAATATCAGCCTTTGTTCATGTTCTGCTGATATTGTAGTGTATGTTTAATGTTCGGGTTCACAGTGGATGTATGTTTGGAACTCAAAATGTATTTTACGAAGTTGATGTTGAAGTTGGTGATGTTGTTTTAAAACACAGAGCATTTCAGATTTCTGTTCATTGTTCTGTAACAAAGTTCTTATTCTTCCTAGTAAGGAGTAATGTTCGAACATGACTTCTGTTTAACTTCCGAAAGGTCTGTTAGCAGTAAATTCCTGTTCCTTTTTGCGAGAGGTTTGATATCAGTAACCTTCGTTTCCAAGAGAGTGAGATCCGTGGACAGATACTTACTGTTCATTTTCCCGAAAGTTACCTACTGTTCATTTCCTATAGGGTGATATCTGTCGACAGCAACCTTCTGTTGTTCCCCGAGAGATATATCTGTTGACAGCTTTGTTATTTTTCCCCGAGAGATATCTGTTGACAGCTTTGCTATTGTTCCCCGAGAGATATCTGTTGACAGCTTTGTTCATTGTTCCCCGAGAGATATATCTGTTGACAATAACCTTTGTTTCCCAATAGCGATAGTATTTCTACAGTAAACATCTGTTTTTCCAAGTAATAGCTGAATGCTCAATGAAAAGGTTTTCGAAAGAAACAAAATGTGTTTTAACTAAAGTGAACCCCGATGTAAGATTTGATTTCGCTCAGTAGTTGTTTAAAGGAAGAAAATGTTCAGATTTTAGGATTTATGGCAAAGATAACATCCGGTCCATATTGGAAGGGTGAGCAACAGACGAATGGGTCGGTTGCCCCTTCATATTGGGTGAGATTTCACCATATTGTAACTGATATCAGTAGTCATTCGATCGAGTGCATCGGGGCCTATTGGGAGAACTTCTGAGCCATAAGTCTGACGAAAAATATTGATGGTTGGATCTGAGTTTTTCCCCACAGTAATGTTTACGATGATATTTTATGTTTTAAGACTTCCTTTAAACTATGATGTCATATGTATGTATTGCGCCTGCATATAGTGCTTTGTTATTCCCAGTTTTGCTTGCTGAGCCCCTAGGCTCACTAGCTTTCTTGGTGCAGGTGAGTCGGCGCCGGAGCAGATGGGAGGTGGAGTCTGAACCAGTGGCGATGTGCGAGTGTTTATCGAAGGCCTGCATTTCCGCGATGTTCTTTTGTAGTTGTTGTTTTGTTGTCATTGATTTTAGACAAATCTATATTGAGATCTGTTACAACAAAGATGAATTCAGTAGTTGTAATATCGCGATTTCGCATTTTGTACTTTGCAAGTTGTAATGAAATCTGGTTTTATTTTCTTGGCGCCAACGGTTATTATTTCGATTTTTATTTGAGCAAGGCAATACAGCTTGTTATATTTATGATTCAGCCCTTCTTTTTCCTCTTTTAATTCCTCTTCTTTGATCCCGTGACTCCCATGGGGTTTGGGTGTTACAGCTCTGGTGGCTACTCCTATAACAACTACCCTACTTGCGATAGATATTACACATTAGCAAACAACAATCTTACCATTCACGAAGGTCTCCTCTAGCGTCCTCGAAGCGCCACGCCACCAACACTCCGCACTCTTCCTCAGCTGGAAAGTTGCCAAACTCAACCGAAGCATATCGTCGTACTGAACCCGATCGAACAAACCAGTGAGGTACCGTAGCCACGAATCCACATCCTCGCTAGACTCGTCACCGTTGAAAATCTGCGGACTCATCCTTTGGAACCTAGCCATCACAATCTCCATGCTCTCCACACGGGTTGTCAAGTCATCAACTTCATCCTCCACTCGCCTACCACGACCACGAAGAGGAATACTACGCCAATCCTCGTTCTGACCTTCCGATTCCTGAAACTGCCCTCTACCTCTACCCCTACGCCTAGGCGGCATCTACGAAGGCACTAAACAGGATAAGGTAACACAGAACAAGTATAGCATAGATATCACATAACACAAAAATATGCAGCACATAATCACATAGTCAAGCACAAGCAACACACACACATTGTGCCTAGACTCAAGTGTGATCAAAGAAATCGAGCATATCCCAGCTTAAGCTCTAATACAAAAAATGTCAGGCCTCGTGCTCACATCAGAGACAAAACACGAAAAACAAACGGAAGAAACTAAAAAGTGGTTAAAATTTTTGCTTTTGGCCTGACAGAAAGATAACATAATTTAAAATACACAATACTCAAAATAATCCCAGTTTAAATAAATCTACAATAGCACAAACAATCAAGTACAACAAATTGCCCAACGGCTGAATACAACACAAGTACTAAAAGACTGCCAGCTATATAAATCTAAGCATCACCCGGGACATCCCACCCAAAGTGATACCAGTGCATACAAATACTATACATAACTGGGACAGGACCTAGGGTTCAAACCCCAGTACGAAGAGCAACTATAAAACAGCAATGAATAGCAAAAGATATAATGCTAATGCTATGCATGAAGAACAATGAAACAGCCGAAGGCTACAACCAAGGAAGGGATCCAAGGAATTCATCAGCTGACAACAGATTCTGCGAAGAATGGTGGCCACTGGTGTGTGTACAAGCATACGGGAATTACCCGCTCATCTTTACACCACACCCGAATACCAGATGCATCAACAACTCAACCTGCTGTTGCCCAACCCATGAACCGTGGTAGTTAACCACTCGACGCATGAGGGATAACAGACAAGCAGGGAGATGAGAGTGCGGTATTGCTGCTCGCCCTCGCATCCTGGTAATATCAGAACAACAGTAACAACAGGACGGCTACAACAGCTGAAATGGAAATGATAGTGCGTATGCAATGCAATAGCTAAACATCATATAAACAACAAGCAATGCTCACACAGCAAACAACATAATATCCATGCCAATTCCAGCCGTAATGTAAGCTCAACATTTGTACCTCACCAGCTCCTGAGCGACAATTACCACACACAGCTGCTACAACGAAGTCCGAGCAACACAGATCTGTCACCTGCTAAACCAACACAAGCTACTGCTCAAAAGCCGAAACACAAAACAACAGCAGCTGGGAGCTACAACTCCACCAGCGCTTATCTACCTTCCTAACTCTACGGAAAGCTCTAAGAAAGCTTAAAGGTAGAATTCTCACTTACCCCAACGAACTACCGGCACGGCAGGAACGCTTACGCTAGCAAACTACACAAGGGAGATGTCTTAGCGATCCTGCGATCCTCTTCCAGCTCTTCCAAAGCCTTCTAAAGAGGTATAGAACGAAGCGCCTTAGCGAGAGGAGTCCTACGCTACCACTCTCACTCTCATCGGAGTTGTCTACCACCAGAAATTAGGACGGATAAGGTTACTGTGAACAGTAACTAGGGTTCACGACAAGATTTGGAAACGAAGGAAATATTTCTAAGTATGGGATCTCATGCCAAATCAAAGACCAAGTCTTCTAATAAATACGCTACTCAACAGCTGCAAGAAACAGGAATAGATCCACCGACAAAATCAGTTGTCACAACTAATATTCCCAACCAGCAGCTGAAATCACGCATTAGCTTTTGCCTATCGCTAATATAACAACCAGCAGTTGAATCTTTCAAACGACGCTAAAACTAAACGGCGTCGCACCAACTTAACCAAACGACGTCGCAGAGGAACAAGTCACCTCGCTACCAACAGCTGATCCACAAACCAGCAGCCACAACGCATGAGATCTCTCAACAGCTGATGTCTATCATAACCAACAGGTGGTACAAAGCGTTCCACTCAAAACGCTGTCGTGTTAACTAATCCAAACGACGTAGTTTCGATACACGCTAATAAACACGCTAGCGAAACCAACAGCTGGTTCCTGTTCACAAAACGTCATCGCTTCAGAGTCTCTTAGCGCTCTCTACTGATCATCGCAACTAACATACCAACAGCTGATCACTCGCAACAGCTGGTCTCTCGCAACAGCTGGATACACGCTAACACACCAAAGACTGAAATCTAACGAAGCACTACTGCTGCTTCCTACCAAAACACAACGACTGAAATACCAACAGCTGACGCGATCACTCAACAACTGATTCCAACACTTAGGCAAATTCGAGGTCTACGCCAAGCACATCGACCAACAGCTGGTCCAAACCCGACCAACACCTGATTGTGAAAACACAGGTCTCACATAATCTCTCTTGCTAATGTAATCTGAACTAAGATCTGTGCTAAACCCACGCTTTTTCTACTTAACACATCTGCTACTACGTTGGCTTTTCCTGGGTGGTAGCTAATCACACAATCATAATCTTTAACCAGTTCGAGCCATCTTCTTTGTCTCATGTTAAGCTTAAATACCAACAGCTGACGCGATCACTCAACAACTGATTCCAACACTTAGGCAAATTCGAGGCTACGCCAAGCACATCGACAACAGCTGGTCCAAACCGACCAACACCTGATTGTGAAAACACAGGTCTCACATAATCTCTCTTGCTAATGTAATCTGAACTAAGATCTGTGCTAAACCCACGCTTTTTCTACTTAACACATCTGCTACTACGTTGGCTTTTCCTGGGTGGTAGCTAATCACACAATCATAATCTTTAACCAGTTCGAGCCATCTTCTTTGTCTCATGTTAAGCTCTTTCTGGGTAAAGAAATACTTAAGGCTCTTATGGTCTGTAAAGATTTCGCATTTCTCTCCATAAAGATAGTGTCTTCAAATCTTTAATTTGAAAACAACTGCTGCTAATTCTAATTCATGCGTAGGGTAATTATTCTCATGCACCTTCAGTTGTCTGGAAGCATAAGCAATCACCTTCTTGTCCTGCATCAAAATAGCTCCTAATACTGTCTTTGACGTATCTATAAAAATCACAAAATTTCCTTTCCTCGATGGTAACTTCAAAACAGGGGCTTCTATTAATGCCAGCTTTAATTTCTCAAAACTGGACTGGCATTCTTGGGTCCAATCGTACTTAACATTTCTCTTAGTCAATGCTGTTAAAGGAACAGCTATCTTTGAGAATCCCTCTATAAATCTTCGATAATAACCTGCTAGTCTTAAGAAACTACGAACCTCTGTTACGCTCTTAGGTACAGGCCATTCTCAAACAGCTTCTACCTTATAAAGATCTACTTCTATTCCATTCTTGGAAATAATATCACCAAGAAATACAACCTTTTCGATCCAAAATTCTCATTTACTAAACTTAGCAAACAATTTCTTAGTTCTCAAAATCTGCAAAATTACTCTAAGATGGTCTGCGTGCTCAAATCTGTTCTTAGAGTAAATGAGAATATCGTCTATGAACACAATAACGAATCTGTCTAGAAAAGGTTGAAATAACCTATTTATCAAATCCATAAATACATATGGCGCATTAGTTAACCCAAATGACATCACTAAAAAATTCATAATGGCCATATCGTGTTCTAAAGGCGGTCTTATATACATCTGCGTCTTTAACTCGTAGCTGATGGTATCCAGATCTGAGGTCGATCTTCGAAAATACAGAAGCTCCTCAAAGTTGATCGAAAAAATCGTCTATCCTAGGGAGAGGATACTTATTTCTAACTTTTAACTTATTAAATTCTCTATAATCTATGCACAGACACATACTTCCGTCTTTCTTTTTCACAAACAACATCGGAGCTCCCATCAGGCATCTTAATTTCAACAGATCTATGTTTAAAATCTATGATGGTTCCATACTTAGTTAACCAATCTATTCCCAAGATTAAATCAAACTCGAGAATCGGCAATACTATCAAATCTGCATGGACAATATTCCCCTGTAGCTTAAGTTCTATATCTCGTATAATGTGATTGGTTACTATACTTTCTCCCGAAGGAATCTGGACACAATATCCTACTTCAACTACTTCTGGTTTAACTGGTAAATTCTTAGCAAATCTTTCCGATACAAAGGAATGAGTGGCACCAGAATCTAACAATGCTAACGTAGACATACTAGAAACAACGATCTTACCAGTCACAATCGTCGTATCTGTAGGATCTTGTTCTGCTGTCATGACGTATGCCCTGCTGGTGATGAGTTGTTGCTTCTGGGAACAATACTTGGATATGTGGCCTGGCTTGTCACAAGTATAACACACATTTGGCCCAAAACGACATTGGCCCGCGTGATTCTTCTTGCAGGTTGGACATGATGGTCTATTCCCAGCTTTCGGAACAGCAGAAATGGGCTGAGCTGCTATAGGCCCTTTCCCTTGAATCCCTTGCTGATTATTGTTTGGTTTCTTGGATTGCATACGATATTTATTCTGGAAATCTTGACGTTTTAACCGTCTTTCATCCTCAATCGCTTTCCAATCCTGCTCAGACCTTAGGGCCTTATTCATAGCTGCTCGATAATCTACTGGTTCTATAAGTCTAACATCATGCTTAATCATAGGTTTCAACCCATTTATAAAATGTCGAATCTTAACCTCTGAATTTTTCCCAATTATAGGAACAAAATATCATCCCCTCTCAAAGTTGCGGATATAATCCCGCATTGGCATACCTTCTTGTTTAAGAGTCAGGAACTCATTTTGCAGATCCTCCCTCACATCCACAGTAAAGTACTGCTCATAGAATACTCTCTTAAATTCCTCCCAGGTGAGCATCTCCAAGTCTACTGTCAACTTGGCTCCTTCCCACCATATCATGGCATCTCCCCTCAGCATATATATCGCACACCGTGGCCTTTCTAAATCTGTCAGATGCAAATACTTGAAGATTACTTCCATAGACTTGATCCAGCTCTCAGCTATAAGTGGATCAGTAGAACCAGCAAACTCCTGAGGTCGTTCTCTCCTGAACCTATCTTGAGGGTCTTCTCGACTGATCATTCTTCCTGACAATTGACAATTTTCTTGATTGGTTTGGTCAACCAAACGTTCTAACAGTTGAGCCATACTAGCTAAAGCAGGGTTGGTACCCTCTGATTCACTGTCTCCTTCTGAGGTCGTTCTCTCCTGAACCTATCTTGAGGGTCTTCTCGACTGATCATTCTTCCTGACAATTGACAATTTTCTTGATTGGTTTGGTCAACCAAACGTTCTAACAGTTGAGCCATACTAGCTAAAGCAGGGTTGGTACCCTCTGATTCACTGTCTCCTTCTGTAGTACCCCTTCTTCCTCTACCTCGTCCTGCCATATCTGTATGGGTCACCCAAATCCACCACAATTCTATTATGAGAGATTAATTTTATGCTAGAACATGAAATAAAAATCGCAAATATAGAAGAGGCTGGCGAGAGCTGTCTCAGACTGGAAGAGTGTTTATCTCAAGGACCATGCTCTGATACCAACTGTAGCGACCTGACTTTTCTTAAACTAAATTAAGGACTTTGGGGTTCGAATTGAAAAATGCGAAAGTTTCAATATTAGAATAAATGAAAACTTCAACACGCTTTCTGGACTAAATTGCAATTGTAAATAAAAATTTAGTTTAATGAACGGAAACAAATCTGCTAAAATACTGTGCGGAACATCATAAACGAAGTAATGCCAATTCTGAGTCATATTTCAACAAAACGAAGAATCCGAAATATGAACAAGTATAAAAAACTATAACTAGAGTTTTGTACATCAAAATCTGAATAATAAGAGAACAAAACGGAAACTGTCATCCACGATAAACAATTTCCACCTCTGATCAGATCTCACCATCCAGCTCCTGCGAAACATTACCTGCACTCAAGAAAACTTGTGAGCCTAAGGCTCAATAGGTAAAATCTGGAATATCGAAAACATATAACACATGCAACGATATCTGTTACTTTACTGAAATCTGAATCTGAATAGCTTAAGAATAAATAAGATAAATACGATGAACTGTCAAATCTGAAATTTTATGAAAGCATACATATATACATTCTGAAATCATTTACTTTAAGATTGGTGATTAAAATCACACCGAGCTCTATTCTTTTCTTTTCTGGTAATTATGACTTAAGACACCTGTATAGTTGGTGTATACAGATCCGTGAATCCGTAATCCTGATCCTTCCTGCTTTTGAAGGGGCACACTGGTTCGTCAGTAAGGCACTCACCCTTCCTCTAGGGACCATCTGTTATCTAAGTCATAATCTATAAAACTTTTCTGTAAAACGTTTCTGTAACATTATTTCTGCTCTTTCTTTCTTAAATCTGTTTTTCTTTTCATTCTGGTACGGTTTACTGGTTTTATACTTCTGATAATATTCTGGAACACTTTAAGAATTCTCTATAATACTTGCAAAGATGAAAACTAAATAAAATCACTCGAATATGTTCGAATGAATAGAATTAATCTTTCGAAATGAAGCTAAAAGGAATAAGGATTTCAAATAGAGAATTTCTGTATTTATCGAATCAGTTTTTGAACAAAAGAGAGGTGGAATCTGAATCACACACAAGTATCTCAACGAAGAAGAAAGAATTCAGATTCTGGCTGTTGGTCAACTCAGATGTCAACGAAATTAAATAGAGATTCAAATATCAATGGTCAACCGTAGTCAATTCAGATGTCAATGGTCAATCACAGTAGTGTTAACCAAATTAAGATTTGAAACAAAACTCGCATCTGAACTTAGACTAACATAGAAACAGAATTCTAACTTAGAATCTGTCCAATATGGAAATTCAGCTTTTGGTTTAAGAACCAGATACTCATATGCCTATAGATTATTCAAACTGGACTATTCCTGAAGAACAAATTGAAAACATCTTCAAGATAGGATTCACAGACTTCAAAACAACTTTCTCTGTCAAAACTCACGAATAAACACTTTCAATACAATAAGATTCTCAAAGTATCGCTCTCCTAAATAATACAACAATTCTAAAATATATACAAAAGAATTACGGACACCTACACTTCGGACTAATTCAAATAGCAGTCAAACCTTTAGTTCATATTGGAGTAGATACTCCAATATACCTAGCTTTAAGGGATAAGAGACTTAAGAGATATCAAACATCTCTTTTATCAATGATTCAAACAAATATATGTAATGGACCAATATATTTTAATTGTTCCCCAAACTTATCTGTGGATCTCACAGATCCAATGATTTTAGATTCTTTAATTCTAGATGTTCATATACAAGGAGATGAATTTCATCCCTGCAAGAACTTTGCAATAATTTACAGAGTTTACTTTAGATTTCTGTCTTCTCAACTAAATACAAAATATAACAGACGGCCTTCTTCGAATGAAGAAACAGTTTTGTTACAAATAGATGCTGAAAGACCTACGGTCTTCACTCCAAAAAGATTAAAGTGGAAAGAAATAACCATTCCACAACAATTTATAATCAATACACCGCACATACCCAAAAACATAGAACGAAGAGATATTTATCAAATAATTGAGGAAGAAGATAGAAAAATTACTATCAAATTTAATTCACCAACAAATTATGCCTCAACACCAATTTTGAGAAGACCTCACCGTCACTCATTTTCTACATTTTCCAAGACAACATCAAAACATGATTTTGTCACTCCTATTCCAAAACCTAGATCTCCCTTCATCACCTTAAAATTATTCCCCTCCCACATCTCCTTCAATTTCCAGTTGGTCATGATGATCCATCTGGAAAAGCATTCAACCCAGATTTCGTATATTTAAATGAAGAAATGAAAGATAAATTTCATAATGAAAAGCAAACATGGTATGTCAATTGGATACAGAAATTAAATAAAAAATCAATAAAGAATGGATTAATAAAATGAAAACAATTAAATCAAATATTTCTTTTTATACATTCCTAACAATGTTTTTATCCTCCGAAGGCTTTCATAACTTCCAAAATAAATCTGTTATTCAAGTTAATACCAGCCTTCACAAGAAATGCACACTAAGTAACAATGAAACTGTTACTGCTGTTCATCCTCCTCTCCAGACATTACAATTACATACTCCCAAGGGTGATGTCATAGCTGATCCTTTTAAAAGAGGATGATAGGATCAATATGGCTTGAAAAACAGCTGTAGGAGTTCAGAAGGGGGGGTTGAATGAACTCTTAGTATTTCAAAATATTCGAAACCTTTTTAAAACAAGTATTACAACCACCCGCTTAACTTAAATCCGAGTTACCAGATATAATATATCTCAGTCCAAACGCTGATTTCTTAGCTAACAATATATGTGCGGAAATAATCCAATCAAACAGTGAACAGTGTACGGTAAATAAATGCAATAATGTAAAAGTTTAAGAAATAAGAGATTTGTTTATTGATGTTCAGATATCAATATCCTACGTCTCCCCTTCTTCCTTTTCAGGAAGGTTACACTAGAAGATTTGATGATTAAAGCCCTTGTGCAAACATCCAGTCACCGAGCCTCGCTCCAAGTGAACTCCTAGCAACACCAAACAAAAAGCAGACACAGCTGCTGTTTACAAACAATGATTTTTTCGAACTGCTTCACAAAGCCAGTTCGTTACAGACTCAATAGAATATGACAGTGAAATACAAATGATTTTTGAGTGCAAATCTTCTGGTTTCTAAACTAAGAAACTCGATTCAACAAGGTGAACTAGAGGATGACTCGAAGGTATTTTCTGTGATAGCTTAGTTGTAAGTTCTTCGAGTTTCAGAGCTTTTGAAGATAATGTCGATAAATGAAAATCTCGAGAGTGATGAAGACTGTGAATAACAGAGTGTTGGAGAGTATAACAGCCGAGAGCGAGAGAGCCTCTTCAATTCAAAATTCCATCTATTTATATCTTTCTTCTTCCAACAGTCATTAAATTCACCCAAGGAAACAAAATCCTTTTGAATAAATGTCCATCACATATTCTGCTCCACTACAATGGTAAATTGCGCTTCGTTTGAGCTAAAATGTCGTCTTTCCAAAATTGTGCAAACACCGTATAACGTCCTCTGTATATTGTGTGCTATTTACCCAAAATAGTACTAATGTTGTCTCCTTAATTCCAGGCATATGTACGATTCAATCTTCACCATTGATTCTTTCCAATTTGAACAATGATAGCGTTTGAATCAGTTCATCGTTTGCGCCTGAATGTTTTCCCTTAATTTCTCTTATCGTTGTTTGTGAAGTTGCAGCTGAATAGATACTTGAATATTTGCAACATATGAGTGATTTAACACTTGAGTTATTCCAACAGCTGAATGATTTACTAGTCGTTTCAACAACTGAATACTTTGTAACATCTGGCTACAACTACTGAGAGATGTCTTGACATCTGAATTATCCCCCTTTTTGTAATTGTACAAATAAGATAAGTTTGAGTACTTCGTAACGGCTGGTTCCAAAGACTGAAGGCTTCAACATCTGAATGCTAACCAACAGCTGAATCCACGCATAACTCAACGTTTGAATCCTAGCGCTAAACCAAACGCTGTCGTTTCAACTTATCCAAACGACGTAGTTTTGCTAACATTAACATCCGAATAATTGCGTCTGATATCAAATCAATAACAACTGAATAATTGCATCTGATATCAAATCAATAACAACTGAATCTCAGCGGCTGAATATACTGAAATTCTGAAATAGATACCCAACGTCTGAATATACTTCAAAGTAGATACCCAACGTCTGAATCCAAATCAACTGTAGTCAACGTCTGAATCCATACCAGAATCTGATAACCTGTATATATTCAACGTCTGAAAATACTTAGCTCCAAATACGTAGTTGATAATCTTCAACGTCTGACTGTCCATATGCTATCTTGAATTTAGCACTGTCTTATTTTGTTATCACCAAAACTAATAAATTTTATCTTAACAATTTCCCCCTTTTTGGTGATGACAAAACTTAGCAGCCTTATGACTTAAATAGATAGGCAAAAATAAATTGCGCAAAGGTCTGCTGAAATTCTAAATTCCATTAACTATCAATCGTACAAAAGATTTTTACAAGGAGAACTGAAAGAAAATATCCTAAAACTATTTCTTCCCCGTGATCCAATATTCGGCGTCTCGTTTAGGCGGAAGATACAGTCCATAAAATATACCACGAACCGACGACTCACCACCACCACTGGATCGTTTTCTCTTTGATCCACTCTGATCACCTCTTCTCCGACTTTCACTATCACTGCCTCTTGTTCCAACATCTCTGCTGACAGAGACTCTACCATATCTGTTATGATCATCTGGTCTACTACCACTGCCACCACCTGGTCTGTTTTGATCATCGGGAGGCGGTTGAGGGCGGCGGATGCTACTATCTTCCCCCCTTTTGTCATCACTGCCCTTAGTGAGAAAGGCAATGAGTTCTGCAAGGTGAGTACCGAGGGAAGCCAATTGTACTTGTGTTTCTACACGGAACTCCAGTAGTTCGTTGCGAATATCAGCTAATTTGTCATCAAAATCCTTAGATAACGCAACCTGTAGATCCTTCACTTCTGTTTGAGTAGCCGCTAAGTCTGTCGATAATATCGCATTTTGAGTTCGGACAGCTTTGAGAGCGAGCGAAGTGCATTGTTATCATTTTGAGCTTCCTGGCGATTACGTTTTAATAAACCCCGGAAGGTTTCATTTTGATCAGCAAGACTGTCAAGGAAGACTATTTCAACATGATTGATTTTGCACATCACTTCGCTATGAGCATCACTCGTCTTTCGAAAATCCCTCGATTGATTAGCAACAAGACTGAAGAAGATTCCCGAAGAGCAGCAAGGGAGGCAGAGATGGCTGTGGCAGAGGAAGGCAGAATAAACTGATCAGGAGCTGAGTCATCTTCCAAATGAATATCATCTTCAACAAAGGGCATGGAAGAATCATGTGAGAGATCTGGAGAATCTACTCGGTGATCCATATCCACCTGGTCATCCTCATTGGCAAACACTGAACTAGAATCTGTAAGAAGCAAAACTGGTGAACTCTGTACAACTGAATCAAAACCGGTAGCAACTGATCTGTCTTGAACAATAACTGAAAGAATATTAATATCAACTGTACTCAAATTCACATATAAACAGTATCTGACAGACGCTGCTCCCAACTGGGACCATCCCCAAGAAGTAACATTTGGCCTTCTAAATTCAAAAGCTCGGACTGACTCTACAACTGATAAAGCTTTGCAGAAATTTAATGACCCCACTGGCAGCAGTTTCTCTGAGACAAAGAATTTGGCTACTTCCATACAAACATCTGCCCACTGCTTCTTCATTACCTTGAAAGATTCACTGACTGGTGGAAGAGTGTCCACATCGGATAGCTGGCGCGGAACTTCTGTACAAACAACAGGCCTTGGCAAAGGCTTCCAAAAATCCACGCACGGCTCAATCACCCATGAGCCATCAACCTTGATCATCGTCCTTATCCAAACGGAAGCTACTAAAAAGTGGCTAAAATTTTTGCTTTTGGCCTCACTGAAAGATAACATAATTTAAAATACACAATATTCAAAATAATCCCAATTTATAAATCCACAAACACACAAATATTCAAGATCAACAAATGCCCAACGGCTGAATACAACACAAGTACAGATGGTCTACCAACTATATAAGACTAAGCATAACACGAAGTGATACCAGTGTATACAAATACTATATATAACTGGGACACTCTAACCACCTCCTGGGGCACCACCAGCTGGATCATAACCTCGACCAGCTCTAAAACCTGGAAAACCTGAACAACAAACAGGCAAAAAAACACAACAGCCCCAGAGGGACCTCGGGGTTAAACCCCAATACGGAGAGCAACTATAAAACAACAATGAATAGCAAAAGATATATGCTAATTCTATGCATGAAAGACAACGCAAAAGTCGAAGGCTACAACCAAGAAAGGGAGCCAAGGAATTCAACAGCTGACAACAGATTCTGCGAAGAATGGTTAGTGGCCACTGTGTGTGTACAAGCACACGGGAATTACCCGCTCATCTTTACACCACATCTGAATACCAGATGCATCAATAACTCAACCTGCTGTTGCCCAACCCATGAACTATGGTAGTTAACCACTCGGCGCATGAGGGCCAACAGACCAGCAGGGAGATGAGAGTGCGGTATTGACGCTGGTCCTCGCATCCTGGTAAGAAAACAGAGCAATAACAAAGCACGGCTACAACACCTGAAAGGGAAATGATCATGCGTATGCAATGCAACAGCTGAACAGCATATAAAACAACAAGCAATGCACACACATCAATCAAACATAATATCCATGCCAATTCCAGCCGTAATACAAGCTTGACATCCGTACCTCACCAGCTTCTGAGCTATAATTACCACACACAGCTGCTACCACGAAGTCCGAGCAACACAGATCTGTCACCTGCTATATGAACACAAGCCACTGCTCAAAAGCCGAAACACAAAATAACAGCAGCTGGGAGCTACAACTCCACCAGCGCTTATGTACATTCCTAACTCAACGGAAAACTCTAACAAAGCTTAAAGGTAGCATCTTTACTTACCCCAACGAAATTACTGACACGGCAGGGAACGCTTACGCTAGCAAACTACACAAGGGAGGGGTCTTAGCGATCCTGCGATCCTTTTCCAGCTCCTCCAAAGCCTTCTAAAGAGGTATAGAACGAAGCGTCTTAGTGAGAGGAGTCCAATGCTACCACTCTCACTCTCGTCAGAGTTGTTTACCACCGGAAATTAGGACGGATAAGGTTACTGTGAACAGTAACTAGGGTTTGCGACAAGATTTTATATCGGGAAATATTTCTAAGTATGGGATTTGTTAAACAATCGAAGACCAAGTCTTATCTTAAATACACTACTCAAACAACAGATAGAAACAGGACCAGATCCACCGACAAAATCGGTTGTCACAACTAAATTCCCAACCAGCAGGAATCTCGCATCATCTTCTGCCCTTCGCTAATATATTAACCAGCAGTTGAATCTTTCAAACAACGCGAAAGCTAAACGGCGTCGCACCAACTTAACCAAACAACGTCGCAGAGGGACACGTCACCTTGCTACCAACAGCTGATTCACAAACCAGCAGTCACAACGCATGAGATCTCTCAACAGCTGATGTCTATCATAACCAACAGCTGTTACGAAGCGCTCCACTCAAAACACTGTCGTTCGAACTTATCTAAACGACGTAGTTTTGCTACCCGCTACGAAACACGCTAACAAAACCAACAACTGGTTCCTGCTCACAAAACGTCGTCGCTTCAGTCCCTTAGTGCTCTCTGCTGATCATCGCAACTAACATACTAACAGCTGATCACTCGCAACAGCTGGATACGCGCTAATAAACCAACGTCTGGAATCCACGTCAGCATTGCTGCTGCTTCCTACCAACACGAAACATCTGAAATATCAACAACTGACGTGATCACTCAACGGCTGATCCTACTACTACTGCTGCTGATTCCATCACTTAGGCAAAATCGATGTCTACGCCAAGCACATCGACCAACAGCTGGTCCAAACCCGACCAACACCTGATTGCTAAAACACAGTTCTCACATCTCTCCCCCACTAAAACACGATTTCATCCTCGAAATCAAACTCGGGCAACAACTGAACTCACAACCAAGAGTTCAAGATAACTGAGCAAACAATTACTAAAATCTTATGCAACACTCACGAAAACAGATGCAGCCATTCACGTTGCATCTTATCTTCCATCTCCCAGGTAGCTTCTTCCCTACCATGTTTGCTCCATTGAACCATCACCAAGGGAATGGTTTTATTCCTCATTCTATTTTCTATCTAGGATCCACAAGGGATATTCAACGTAACTCAACGTCTGATCTAGATCAACCTCGTCAGTTCTCAACTCATGAGACGGATCTGGCTCGTACTTCCTCAACATGGAAACATGAAAGACATCATGTAGAGAAGATAAATCTGGTGGCAACAACAGTCGATACGCCAAAGGGCCAATCCTCTCAACAATTTCATACGAACCAACATAACGAGGGGCTAACTTTCCCTTGTGTCCAAAGGGCATGAAACTGCGAAACGGAGAAACTTTAAGGAAAACGAGATCACCAACTTGAAACTCTAGAGGTCGACGCCTCCTATTTGCATAGATGGCTTGGCGATCCTGGGCAGCTTTCATCCGCTGTCGAATCAGATCCACATGATCCTTCATCTGCTGCACAAACTCTGGGGAAGACAGCTGCTTCTCCCCCACTTCTTCCCAACACACAGGAGATCTGCACTTTCTGCCATACAAAGCCTCGAATGGCACCATACCAATCGTCAATTGGTAGCTGTTATTGTAGGAAAATTCAACTAAAGATAACGCGTCTTGCCAGCTACCACAAAAATCCATCACCACAGCTCTTAACATATCCTCCAACGTCTGGATAGTTTGCTCAGATTGGCCATCTGTTTGGGGGTGATACGTTGTACTCATAGCCAATCCGGTACCCAAAGCTGCTTGCAAACTCTTCCAAAACCTGGAAGTAAACCTCGGATCTCGGTTCGAAACGATTGAAATAGGCACACCGTGCAATCTAACCACAAAATCCACGTACAATTTCGCTATTTTCTTCAACGAAAACGTCATACCATAGGGAATTAAGTGCGTAGACTTCGACAATCTGTCGATAACAACCCAAATCGCATCACAAACTCTGTTGGAACGAGGCAAATGCATCACAAAATCTATCGCTATGTGCTCCCAATTCCATTGAGGCACTTCCAAACTCTGCAACAGACCACCAGGTCTCATCCTTTCAGCCTTAACTTGCTGACAGTTTAAGCAACGAGCAACAAAAACCAGCCACGTCGCCCTTCAAACCAGCCCACCAGAAGTGCGGCTTCAACGCATGGTACATCTTCCGTGCACCAGGATGAACACTGTGTCTACTGCAATGCGCTTCACTAAGGATCTTCTCCCGAATATCTATCAAGTTGGGTACAACCAACCTACCCCGGAAACGCAAAAAACCATCGGACGAAACAGAATAGTCCTCAAGCTGTCCAGCCCTAACCTTCAACTTCAACTCATGGATGGAAGGATCTGATTTTTGAGCCGCTCTAATGCTCGAAATGATCTGTGGCTCAACTTGAAAAGAAGAAACCACTACATAATCCTCAGCCGGGTAAAACCTCCAACCTGTAGTGCTAAGATGCTCACGGTCTTTAGAAACATATAACGACGAAAGCATATCTCCTTGAGCCTTACTGCTCAACGCATCCGCCACTACATTAACTTTCCCAGGCTGGTACTTGATCTCACAATAAAAATCCTTCAACAGCTCCATCCACCTACACTGTCTCATATTCAAGTCAGGCTGCGAAAACAAATACTGCAAACTCTTGTGGTCCGAATACACCACGAATTGCTCGCCATACAGATAGTGGCGCCAAATCATCAACGCAAAGACCACAGCTGATAGCTCCAAATCATGAACTGGATAACGAGTCTCGTACGGTTTCAACTTCCTAGAGGCATATGCAATGACTGGTCCATGACGCATCAACACACAGCCCAATCCATTGAGCGAAGCATCGGAACAAACGACGTAACCACCTGAACCAGACGGCAAAGCCAACACAGGTGCAGTAGTCAACTTCTCCTTGAGCAATTGAAAAGCATTCTCGCATTGCTCAGTCCAAACGAATCGCTTGTCCTTCTGAGTCATCGGCCTAGCTATACTAGCGAAACGCTCTATAAAACGACGGTAATTGCCAGCCAGACCCAAGAAAATACGAACCTCCGACACATTCCTAGGTCGCTCCCAGTTCAAAACAACATCTACTTTACTGGGATCCACAGAAATGCCATCCGTTGAAATCATATGACCCAAAAACACGACGCGATCTATCCAGAACTCGCACTTAGAAAACTTGGCATATAGTTGCGAGTCTCTCAACGTTTGAAAAACAACTCTCAAATGCTCCTTATGATCCAAAGGAGTCTTCGAATACACCAAGATGTCGTCGATGAACATGATCACAAAGTGATCTATAAACTCGCGGAAGACTCGGTTCATCAAATCCATGAAGACTGCAGGAGCATTGGTCAACCCGAAAGGCATTACCAGAAACTCAAAATGCCCGTACCTAGTACGAAAAGCAGTCTTCACGACATCTTGATCTCTAACTCTCAACTGATGGTACCCTGAACGTAGATCGATCTTCGAATTTACAGTAGAACCTTGCAACTGGTCAAACAACTCGTCGATCCTCGGCAAAGGGTACTTATTTTTCACGGTAACTTTGTTCAGCTGACGGAAGTCAATGCACATTCTCATTGTGCCATCCTTCTTCTTGACAAACAAGATAGGCGCTCCCCACGGCGACATGCTAGGTCTGATAAAACCTTTCTCTAGTAAGTCATCCAATTGCACCTTGAGCTCTCTCAATTCAGCAGGCGCTAATCGATACGGTGCATGCAAAATCGGATCTGTGCCAGGCACCAACTCAATGCTAAAGTCAATCTCCCTCCTCGAAGGAAAGCCAGGAATCTCCTCCGGGAACACATCAGGAAAATGACGCACCACTGGAACGTCGCTGAGCTGCACAGAAGAAGAAGAAGATGCATCCAACGCATAAATCATAAAACTAGCGTTCTCCGTCGACAACAAGCTGAACATCTCCATCGCTGAGATCAACGGAATTTTTGACTGAGAATCAACACCATAGAATTCCATTTCTCACCGGACCGAGGCCTAAAACGCACGATTCCATGGAAACAATCCACGGAGGCCCTAAAACTGGACAACACATCCATTCCCACTATGCAGTCAGCAATAAAATAATGCGATGCGCCAGTGTCAAACAACACTCGTGCAGGAAGATCAAAGACAGAACAGTTACCTGCAATCACTCCGCTCGGCGCGCCCTCCGCTTGCTCCTTCGTAATGGCATTCACTTGAGCATGTTGGGGTCCAGAGAAATGCTGCTGAGATGACTGTCCGAAACGCGACGGACCAGGCAACTGAAACGGCCTAAACTGCGTCTCTCCAACCCTAGCCTACGGGAACTGAGGGTCTAGACGATCCTCCTCGACCCTGAGGTGGGGCTGCGGCTTGCTGCGATCCAGCTGATGGACACACCCTCGCGAAATTCCCATACTGACCACAGATATTACAAAGCCCTGCACACCAACGCACTAAGTCGACGAAAGCTTGCCTCCACAAAAGCCATAAAACTCTGCCCTAGAACCACTGCTACTAGAGCTGCCAGAACCAGAACCAGACTTCTTCTTAAACTGATGGCCACGAGGTCGGAACCTCTGACGGCCAGACTGCTGAGCCAACTGCTGTTGCTGCTGCTGCGGGGGTTGATTAGCTGACTGTGAAGACTGGAAAGACTGCGCTCCCTGAACAGCGGGACGACCACCCTGAGCACCCTGAGATGCGACCTCCGGTTCCACAGACCTTCCTCGATATCAACAGCGCTATCCACAGCCTCTGCATAGCTCTTTGGTTTACTCGACAAAACCAAAGTATACAACTCTTCATTCAAACCCTCAATAAACTTAGTCCTCTTGGCCCTCTCCCGGCCATCAACATGCGGGACATACGCCAACATAGAAGAAAACCTACGAGCATACTCACGCACCGACATCATACCTTGCTCCAAATGATCGAACTCTCGCTCACGAGCGTTCACGTACGACTCCGGAACGTACACCTGCCGAAAGGCAACGCAAAAACTATCCCAAGTAATCTCCACACCTGTCTCCTCTAGCGTCCTTGAAGCGCCACGCCACCAACGCTCCGCGCTCTTATTCAGCTGGAAGGTCACCAAACGCAACCGAAGCACATCATCATACTAAACACGATCGAACAAACCAATGATGTGCTGCAACCACGAATCCGCATACTCGCTAGACTCATCACCGTTAAAGATCTGGGGACTCATCCGTTGGAACCTAGCCATCACAATCTCCATACTTTCCACACGGTTTGCTAAGTTGTCAACTTCATCCTCTTCACGTCTACCACGACCACGAGAAGGGAAACTACGCTGATCCTCGTTCTGATCTCCAGACTCGTCCTGAAACTGCCCTCTACCTCTACCCCTACGTCTTGGCGGCATCTCTCTACGAAGGCACTAAACAGGATAAAGAACACAGAACAGAAACAGCACAGAAATCACATATCACACAAACAATATGCAGCACATAAGTCACATAGTCAAGCACAAGCAACACACGACACTGTGCCTAGACTCAAATGTGATCCAAGAAATTGAGCTTATCCCAGCTTAAGCTTTGATACAAAAAATGTCAGGCCTCGTGCACACATCAGAGTAAAACCACGTAAACACAAACGGAAGCTACTAAAAGTAGCTAAAATTTTTGCTTTTGACCTGACTGAAAGATAACATAATTTAAAATACACAATACTCAAAATAATCCCAATTTATAAATCCACAATCACACAAATATTCAAGTACAACAAATGCCCAACGACTGAATACAACACAAGTACAGATGGTCTACCAACTATATAAGACTAAGCATAACACGAAGTGATACCAGTATATACAAATACTATATATAACTGGGACACTCTAACCACCTCCTGGGGCACCACCAGCTGGATCATAACCTCGACCAGCTGCGAAACCTGGAAAACCTGAACAACAAACAGGCAAAAAAACACAACAGCCCCAGAGGGACCTCGGGGTTAAACCCCAGTACGGAGAGCAACTATAAAACAGCAATGAATAGCAAAAGATATATGCTAATGCTATGCATGAAAGACAATGCAACAGCCGAAGGCTACAAGCAAGAAAGGGAGCCAAGGAATTCAACAGCTGACAACAGATTCTGCGAAGAATGGTTAGTGGCCACTGGTGTGTGTACAAGCACACGGGAATTACCCGCTCATCTTTACACCACATCTGAATACCAGATGCATCAATAACTCAACGTGTTGTTGCCAAACCCATGAACTGTGGTAGTTAACCACTCGACGCAAGAGGGCTAACAGACCAGCAGGGAGATGAGAGTGCGGTATTTCCGCTCGCCCTCGCATCCTGGTAAGAAAACAGAGCAACAACAAAGCACGGCTACAACACCTGAAAGGGAAATGATCATGCGTATGCAATGCAACAGCTGAACAGCATATAAAACAACAAGAAATGCACACACAACAATCAAACATAATATCCATGCCAATTCCAGCCGTAATACAAGCTCGACATCCGTACCTCACCAGCTTCTGAGCTATAATTACCACACACAGCTGCTACCACGAAGTCCGAGCAACACAGATCTGTCACCTGCTATATGAACACAATCCACTGCTCAAAATACGAAACGTAAAATAATAGCAGCTGGGATCTAAAACTACACCAGCGCTTATCTACCTTCCTAACTCAACGGAAAACTCTAACAAAGCTTAAAGGTAGCATCTTTACTTACCCCAACGAAATTACTGACACGGCAGGGGACGCTTACGCTAGCAAACTACACAAGGGAGGGGTCTTAGCGATCCTGCGATCCTTTTCCAGCTCCTTCAAAGCCTTCTAAAGAGGTATAGAACGAAGCGCCTTAGTGAGAGGAGTACAACGCTACCACTCTCAGTTTCGTCGGAGTTGTCTACCACCGGAAATTAGGACGGATAAGGTTACTGTGAACAGTAACTAGGGTTTTCGACAAGATTTTCTATCGGAAAATATTTCTAAGTATGGGATCTTTTAAACAATCGAATACCAAGTCTTCTCTTAAATACAATACTCAAACAGCAGATAGAAACAGGAACATATCCACCAACAAAATCGGTTGTCACAACTAATATTCCCAACCAGTAGGAATCTCGCATCAGCTTTTGCCCTTCGCTAATATATAACCAGCAGTTGAATCTTTCAAACAACGCTAAAGCTAAACGGCGTCGCACCAACTTAACCAAACGACGTCGCAGAGGGACACGTCACCTTGCTACCAACAGCTGATTCACAAACAAAAAGTCACAACGCATAAGATATCTCAAAAGTTGATGTCTATCATAACCAACAGCTGTTACGAAGCGCTCCACTCAAAACACTGTCGTTCCAACTTATCTAAACGACGTAGTTTTGCTACCCGCTACGAAACACTCTAACAAAACCAACAACTGGTTCCTGCTCACAAAACATCGTCGCTTCAGTCCCTTAGCGCTCTCTGCTGATCATCGCAACTAACATACTAACAGCTGATCACTCGCAACAGCTGGATACGCGCTAATACACCAACGTCTGGAATCCACGTCAGCATTGCTGCTGCTTCCTACCAACATGCAACATCTGAAATATCAACAACTGACGCAATCACTGAACTCCTGATCCTACTACTACTGCTGCTGATTCCAACAATTAGGCAAAATCGATGTCTACGCCAAGCACATCGACCAACAGTTGGTCCAAACCCGACCAACACCTGATTGTGAAAACACAGGTCTCACAGCAACTGTACAAGGACCTCAATGTCCGCAAGAATCAGAGAAAAAATTTCCTTCAGCGGCTTTCCTTTGACCGGACCTCTAATTTTAAGGAGTGCATTTCCCTTATCAGTCGCAGGAATCTTGGGAAGACTGGCCTTGTACCAGTTTCCTTCATCGACCCCTGGGATAGAAATAAGCTTTCCCAGCTGAATTTTGGTTATTTCCACAGCAGCAGAAGGCAAGGGGCAATCTACTGGAATTTACAACAAAATGTCTTCCAAAGACATTGCCTCATCAGTGCAGGTCTTCTCACTTGCAGATTGTTCATCAGCTGCAATCTCGACTTCGTCCACTGGCTCTATGTCTTCATATGTATCACTTGCTGTTTCAACCGGTCTATCAGTTGCATACAACACCTCATAGGAAAGATTAAACCACTGATCCGGCTCACCAGCTCTGTGAGTTTCCTGAGCCCCAACATCTGTTTTACTGACATCTGGTTCTCCTTCATCCATCTCCAACTGAGCGGTCTCTGCAATCACTTGTTCAATGATGATGTCCACGTCATCAGCAGACGTGGTTCTCACCTCCTCAGCACTAGACTCTACTACTGGTTCATCTTCCATCGTTGGCGCAACTCTCTGAAGAGGAACAGCCTCTTGTGCGACAGGTAGAATCTCCAAGTTGTCTTTTAAGGACACCGACTTGCTCTTTGAGGTCCTCTTCTTCTTTACAGCTGGTTCATCACCAGTGACAACCGCTGGTATCTTCCTTGACACAGCCTTTTTCTTGGGTGTTTTCTTCACCCTAGTTATATCTGCCACTTCCTCTATACCAACTTTGTCATTAATCACAATGTACCTATGGATAGTCCTCTCAGTTAAGATTCTAGAAGAGGGGAACTCCAAGGAGTCTCCCAATTCCAAGTTTGGAAAATCCTCCAGCAACAGAATGATTTGAATGGAAAAACCCTTAGCTTGCCGTGATCCCGCTGTCAACATATCTTTGGAAAATATTGAACAAAACTTTGCTCCAGTTAATCGGAATACCTCCATTAATGGCAGCCATCATCAGGAAACGTTCAAGGGTAACTGCGTCGAAGGACCCAGGCTTCACAGTGACGGA
This sequence comes from Dorcoceras hygrometricum, assembly GCA_001598015.1. Classification (NCBI taxonomy): domain Eukaryota; kingdom Viridiplantae; phylum Streptophyta; class Magnoliopsida; order Lamiales; family Gesneriaceae; genus Dorcoceras; species Dorcoceras hygrometricum. Next base: position 95,605 of record KQ993808.1, on the reverse strand, counting down.
CTTTGCCAGAATATCATTTAAGAGTCTGAATTCAAATTTCATCTTCCGCTTCTTGCCGGAGGATTCAATCTGTGTACCATCATACGAGAACACGCTCCGTGCGTCAGAAACCACATCCTTCGGGACATCGTTCATATCGGTAAGGCCTTCTACAGGCAGTTGAAAAGTCTCTGCAAACAGTTCTTCGGAAATCTCCATGGTCTTCCCATTTATAGTACTCACTACCATTCCATCCCTGATAGACCCATTTTGAAAGAATTCAATCAACTCATCCTCATAAATAACTCCCGGACATCCCAGAAAGTCCTTCAGACCAGTTGCCACAAGGGCTTCAAACATAGCGACCATACCCTCATGGTCCATTGTGAGAACAGAGTCGAACGAGATGTGTAAGGTGTTGGTGAACAAAGAGGATGCCATTCCTGATAGTTGATAGAGTACGAGAACGGTTGAAAGTTTTCTGCAAAAGAACGCTCGAAGAACACAAACACAAGTGTACAGTAGAATACAATGCGCAAGGGAAGTGAAAAAGAGAAAGAAATCATTGTAAATAACTGTGGAATGTTAATCGGTGAAGGAGAGAGAAAATTTGGATGTGACGTTTCGCATGATGACAACCACGTGTCATTCATCCGACGGTGCGTACAATATTTTGAAATGATTTTGAAAAGATTTTATCAAAATTGCGAAATAGGAAAAATATTTTAAAATGATTTCAAATTTTAACCGCGAGGGTGAAAAGGTAAATAACTAGTTGGCGCCAATATTATATAACGTCACAGCTAATTTTAATATATCGCTGAGGGTAGAGCATGATCTGATCACAAATAAGTATCAGCTGTGTATATGTGACGTCTGAGTGTATCCAGACCCCACATATTCAGCTGACTTAATACTTAACAATTCAGATCGTTGTTCCCCCTACGACTGAGATTTTATCCAACGCAATATGATTGCCTCAGCTGAATGTCTTTGCGTTCCCCCTGAACAAAAGACTCGCAGCTGAGTTACGCAACAGCTGTCAACCTGCAAATTGTTAGTGCACAAACTATTTCAAGGCAATTCTAAGAGACCTAAAATATTTCTAAAATAAGAAAACTTAGCGTCTGGTAGAGGCTTTGTGAAGATGTCAGCTACTTGCTGTTCAGTCGACACATACTCCAGCCAAACGTCTTTCTTTAGCACGTGGTCCCTTATGAAATGATGCCTGATGTATATGTGCTTTGTCCTTGAATGCAGTACTGGATTTTGGGTGATCGCGATGGCACTGGTTTTGTCATGGAGAATGGGCGCTTCAGAAGCATCAATGCCATAGTCCTTAAGCTGGTGTTGTATCCATAAGATCTGAGCACAGCAGCTTCCAGCCGCTAAATACTCTGCTTCAGAAGTGGACGTTGCAATAGATGTTTGCTTCTTACTGAACCATGAAATCAATCGATCTCCTAATAATTGGCAAGTACCGCTGGTGCTTTTGCGATCAACTTGACATCCTGCATAGTCTGCATCACTTACTGGATTTTGGGTGATCGCGATGGCACTGGTTTTGTCATGGAGAATGGGCGCTTCAGAAGCATCAATGCCATAGTCCTTAAGCTGGTGTTGTATCCATAAGATCTGAGCACAGCAGCTTCCAGCCGCTAAATACTCTGCTTCAGAAGTGGACGTTGCAATAGATGTTTGCTTCTTACTGAACCATGAAATCAATCGATCTCCTAATAATTGGCAAGTACCGCTGGTGCTTTTGCGATCAACTTGACATCCTGCATAGTCTGCATCACTATAACCGATTAGTTGAAAGCCTGAGTCTTTGGGATACAAAAGATCCACGTTGGAAGTGCCTTTCAAATATTTTAAAATCCTTTTGACAGCAATATAATGCGACTGTTTAGGCTCTGCTTGAAATTTAGCACACAAACAGACAACAAACATGATTTCTGGTCTGCTAGCAGTTAAGTACAGCAAAGAGCCAATTATGCCACTATAAAGTGATACCTCAATGGCAGTACCAGCTTCATCTTTGTCCAGTTTGATTGATGAGCTCATTGGGGTCGCAGCTGCTGAACAGTTGTCCATGCCAAATTTCTTCAGCAGTTCTTTCTTGTATTTAGCCTGGTTAATGAAAATTTCATTGTCCATCTGTCGAACTTGTAAGCCTAGAAAGAACGTCAGCTCCCCCATCATGCTCATCTCAAATTTGTCCTGCATTAATTTGGAGAACTTCTGGCACAATTTGGGGTTAGTTGACCCAAAAATTATATCATCAACATAAATTTGAACTACTAAGACATGATTAGCTTTAACAAATTTAAACAGTGTCTTATCAACTGTGCCTATAGTGAAATCATGCTCTATTAAGAATTTGGACAGTGTATCATACCAAGCTCTGGGGCTTGCTTCAAACCATATAGAGTTTTATCCAATTTATAAACGTGATTTGAATATGTATCTACGAAGCCAGGAGGTTGTGCAACATACACTTTCTCTGTTAAGATGCCATTAAGAAATGCACTCTTAACATCCATTTGAAATACTTTAAAATATTTGAATGCAGCATATGCAAGGAACATGCGGATGGCTTCTAGTCTAGCTACTTGTGCAAACGTTTCATCAAAGTCTATTCCTTCCATTTTCCTAAAGCCTTGTGCTACCAGTCTAGCTTTATTTCTAGTTACTACTCCATCTTCATTCAGTTTGTTCCTAAAGACCCATCGAGTTCCTATAACTGAATGATTACAAGGTTTAGGTACAAGTTTCCATATGTTATTACGCTTAAATTGATTTAATTCTTCTTGCATAGCGTCTATCCAGCTGGGGTCAGCTAAGGCTTCTTCTATATTCTTAGGTTCTATGTGAGATATTAATGCTGAATCAAAATGATCATGCAATAGCTGGCTTCATGTGCGAACAGGAGAGTTAAAGTTACATATGACCTGCTCAGGTGGATGATTTCTATTCCACTGAAGATCAGATACAATGGGATTTGCTCTTTGTTGCATTTGAATGTCTGGCTGGATAGCAACTGCTGGATCAGCTGACACCAATTGATGTTTTTCATTGTTGGCTTGTGCGTCAGGTTCCAGCTGTTGAGATTGTTGTTACAGATGTGAGCTAGATTCAGCTCTTGTATCAGTTGTTGGTCTTGATACCAGTTGATATGATGTGCTCGCAACTAATACTTCAGATGTTGGTCTTGATACCAATTGATATGCGCTTGTATTTTGTGTGTCAGATGTTGGTCTAGATACCAATTGTTGTGAAGTACTCGCAACTGGTGCTTCAGATGTTAGTCTTTGTGTAGCAAGATCTGTTTGTGCAACATCTGCTTGAGCACCATCTGTTTGAGCAGTATCTTGTGCGTTTGTCTCTTGAGCTCCATCAGCAGGCACACTAGGTAAGATCCGATCCTGCGTTGAGTCAACATTAGTCAAATCGATGACTACTGAATATGAATTACTTGTCAGATCTTGTTGTGCATTGTTAAGAGGTGTGTCCAGTGCTGGTTCCATCTCTGCTGAATATCTTTGTTGTGCCACGTCATCATGTAGGACCGAGCGCTTGCCGCTTTACCAAAAGTTATAGCTTGTGGTAACAGTGCAACTCCAATCTTTTAAATCGTATAGCAACACAAGCGTCACGTTTCGATCGCTCTACCTATCAGGGGCAATTATTGCACCTCAACAATCCCCCTCCCAATAATTGCACTCCTTGCAATCAATGGAAATCGAACCCGTGACCTTGGCTCTGATACCAATTGTAGGACCGAGCGCTTGCCGCTTTACCAAAAGCTATAGCTTGTGGTAACAGTGCAACTCCACTATTTTAAACCGTATAGCAACACAAGCACCACGTTTTGATCGCTCTACCTAGCAGGGGAAATTATTGCACCTCAACACATCATCTGAGTCATCAATTCTGGATGATTCTTGACGTGTACATAGATCATTGAGGCTTGCAGCTGAGTTGGATCTAAAGCTTGTCTCATCAAAGACAACGTGAGCAGATTCTTCAACTGTTAGACTTCTGTTGTTGAATACACGATAGGCTTTGCTAACAGCTGAATATCCTAGGAAAATACCTGCATCAGATTTTGGTTCAAAAGCTGTTAGGTGCTTCTTACCATTATTATGAATGAAGCATCTACACCCAAACACCCTGAAATATGAAATATCAGGTTTCTTTCTACTTCAGATCTCATATGGGGTTTTACCGTGCAACTTATTAATCATAGATCTGTTCTGAGTGTAGCAAGCTGTGTTAACTGCTTCTGCCCAGAATTTTTGTGAAATACCAGAATAAGCAATCATAGATCTAGCAGCTTCTTTTAAAGTACGATTTCTCCTCTCAGCAAGCCCGTTCTGCTGAGGAGTTCTAGCTGCTGAAAGCTCATGCTTTATCCCAATGTCTTCTAGATAAAAAGTTAATTTATGATTTAAAAACTCAGTACCACGATAACTTCTTATCCTGTTGATTGTACAAGATCTGTCATTTTGCAAATGTTTTAAAAGGCGTATCAGCTGGTCAGCGGTATCAGATTTTGCCTTTAAAAATAACACCCAAGTAAATTTTGTAAAATCATCAATAACAACTAGGGTGTAGTTCGTTCCCCCTAAGCTAGTTACGGGAATAGGACCAAAAAGATCCATATGTAGAAGCTCTAAGCTTCGGGAAGAACGTTTACCGCTTTCTTTTTAAAAGTAGATTTGATTTGTTTACCAAGCTGACATCGACACATATCTTGTCCTTTGAAAAATTGATTTTGGGCAGACCAGAAACCATTTCATGCTGACTCAAATGAGCAAGAGTTTTAAATTTTAGATGGTTCATTCGTTGATGCCACAACCAGCTCTTGGAAGAGTTGGCTGCTAAGCAGATTTGTTTAGATCCCATGGGTTCTGACCAATTGATAATGTAGGTATTCCCCGATCTTTTACCTACCAATACAGTCAGTCCTTCTGGACTCTGAACTGTGCATGTGTGCTGTTGAAAATTAACTATGTAACCTTTGTCACATAGCTGACTAATGCTAATCAAATTATAACGCAAGTTATCAACAACTAAAACATCTTATATAGAAATGTTACCGTGGATAAGCTTACCCTTACCCACAGTGTTACCATGAGCGTTATCACCAAATACAATTTTCTCTCCTGTATGGTATAACATCTGTTAGCAGCTTTTGGTTTCCAGTCATATGTCTTTCAAAGCCGCTGTCTAGGTACCATATGGTTGATTCATCAACAGCTTTGTACTTGTTGTCCTGCAATCACACAAACAGATTTTGGTAACCATTTTACTTGGGTCCAGATAGGATTACCCTTTTTGGGACCCATACTTGAATTACTTTGACAGTTTTCCCAGTATGATAGTCCATAAGGGTCTGTGCAGAAGTACGGTGTGATCTGTTGAGTTTAGGTTTGATATTTTGACCAATTGGATCTCTTCTCAGCTGAATCTTTTTCCAAACAGATTTGACCTTCCTAGAGCCATGTCTTTGTTGGTTCTGAACAAATGACTTGGATCCAACTTTTGCCTTTTCCTTGTCAAGTTTATTCTATAGCCAACTAGACTTGTTCTCGGGTCTTACATAGCCAATACCAGCTTTTCCTTTTTGATTCAGCTGTGAAGAGTTCTGGTCATCATATCTCATTGACTCACAGCTGTCATATATCACGCTGGCTTTGACAAAGCTCATTTTGTTGAACTTGTCATACACCAGCTGTGACTGAGTACTTGTTTCTCCAGTGTCAGGCCTCGTGCTCACAACAGATAAACACATGCGGAAGCTATCAAAAAGTGGGTAAAATTTTCGCTTTTAGGCCCGACGGTTTTAAACATATAATTTAAAATAAAGCGATACTTAAAATAAGTTTCCCAAATCATAAAACAAGCAACGACAAAACATACATAATCCATACATGTACCATATCCCCTACGGGTACAACAACAAAGCGCAGGGCATCCCCCTGGCTAACTGATACATATATATATATGCTATATGCTACTGGGACACACTAGCCACCTCACGGGGCACCACCAGCTGGGTTAAACCCACGACCAGCTGTAGAACCTGGGTTTCCTGAAAACAACACAACAAGAAACAAACCAAGCCCCGGAGGGACATGGGGTCAAACCCCAGTACGGAAAGCAACTATATACGGAAAGCAACTATAAAAACAGCAATTAACAGCAAGAATAAAATGCAGATGCTATGCATGATATGCTGGACAACAACCAAAGACTCCAACCGGAAAGGAAGTCAAAGCACAGCTCAACTGAATCTGCAACAAATTGTAGTTCGTTCCCCCTAAGCTAGTTACGGGAATAGGACCAAAAAGATCCATATGTAGAAGCTCTAAGCTTCGGGAAGAACGTTTACCGCTTTCTTTTTAAAAGTAGATTTGATTTGTTTACCAAGCTGACATGCGGCACAGATCTTGTCCTTTGAAAAATTGATTTTGGGCAGTCCAGAAACCATTTCATGCTGTCTCAAATGAGAAAGAGTTTTATAGTTTAGATGATTCATTCGCTGATGCCAAAACCATTGATTTTAGGTATTCCCCGATCTTTTACCTACCAATACAGTCAGTCCTTCTGGACTCTGAACTGTGCATGTGTGCTGTTGAAAATTAACTATGTAACCTTTGTCACATAGCTGACTAATGCTAATCAAATTATAACGCAAGTTATCAACAACTAAAACATCTGATATAGAAATGTTACCGTGGATAAGCTTACCCTTACCCACAGTGTTACCATGAGCGTTATCACCAAATACAATTTTCTCTCCTGTATGGTATAACATCTGTTAGCAGCTTTTGGTTTCCAGTCATATGTCTTTCAAAGCCGCTGTCTAGGTACCATATGGTTGATTCATCAACAGCTTTGTACTTGTTGTCCTGCAATCACACAAACAGATTTTGGTAACCATTTTACTTGGGTCCAGATAGGATTACCCTTTTTGGGACCCATACTTGAATTACTTTGACAGTTTTCCCAGTATGATAGTCCATAAGGGTCTGTGCATAAGTACTGTGAGATATGTTGAGCTTTGGTTTGGTATTTTGACAATTCGATCTCTACGAGGCCTAACCTTTTTCCATTCAGACTTAACCTTCTTAGAGTCACGTCTTTGTTGGTTATGAACAAGCGACTTGGATCCAGCTTTTGCTTTTTCCTTGTCAAGTCTGTTCTTTATCCAAATAGACTTAGAACTCTCGGGTCTGTCATAGCCAATGCCATCTTTTCCTTTCTTATTCAATAGCTCCGAGATCTGGTCATCATACCGTACCGAATCACATGGATCATGTATCACACTAGCTTTGACAAAGCTCATCCTTTTGAACTTGTCATG
>KQ993808.1:26646-87912 GCA_001598015.1 Dorcoceras hygrometricum | reverse complement strand
ATGGGTGCTCCCCACGGTGACATACTAGGGCGAATGAAACCCTTCTCCAGCAAGTCATCTAACTGAACCTTGAGTTCTCTCAACTCCGCAGGCGCTAGACGATACGGGGCACGAGAAATCGGAGCTGTGCCTGGCACCAACTCTATGCTGAAGTCTATCTCCCGCCTCGGAGGAAAACCAGGAATCTCCTCCGGAAACACATCAGGAAATTGTCGCACCACAGGAACGTCACTAAGCTGAACACTAGAAGAAGAAGACGCATCCAAAGCGTAAATTATAAATCCAGCATTCCCCAAGGACAACAAGCTAAACATCTCCATCGCGGAGATCAACGGAATCTTCGATCTCGAGTCCTGGCCGTAGAAGTCCCACTTCTCGCCAGACAAAGGCCTAAAGCGCACAATCCCATGGAAGCAATCCACGGAGGCCCTGTAGTTGGACAACACATCCATCCCAACTATACAATCGAAATCCCAAAGCATCAAACGAATCAAATTTGCTAACAAGGCATGCTCGCCAAAACGCACGATCTCTCCCTGGACAACCCGTAGCTTCCAAGATTGGTGTAGGATGAAAGAGCTCTTCGAGAGGAGTCCAACGCTACCTCGGATGTGAAAAACGGTGGCCGGAATCAACGGGAAAAGGCCGGAGAAGGTTACGGTGAACAGTACCAAGGGTTTGTAAAACAGAGAACGAAGTCGAGAGAAATATTTCTAAGTATGGAATCCGATCAAATGCAACGAAGCCAACGCTTCTATTTATAGGCGCGAGAGATCTGTTTAAATGAATCACCGACACAACAGATCTCACAAACTAGCGCTAAACAACGAATATTCCCAAAAAACGATGTCGCAACACTTAAAAGAAAAGAGAGGTCTAGCCTAAATCGCTGAAAGCTGGAAATATGCTAACACAAAGCCAAAACCGCGGACAGATCTGCTTACGTCACCAAAGCTGTTCGCTAAACCAATCGCGCGCACACAACAGATCTTCCTACGTCATCAAGTCTGTTCGAACATTACACATGCCTCAACAAACAGATCTCTCCAAAACGGCGACGTACTGAGACCAGATCTTAGCGCCTCAACTAACTCACGCAAAACACAAAACGGCAACGTTTCGATATAAACAGATCTCACGCTAAAAGCAACAGATCTCTCGAGCAGCAACGCTTGCGTCAGCCTCACAACGACAACACACGCTGCTGACGTCACGAGATCTATCAACAGATTTTCACCCAACAAACTCAAGCCAGCAATGCTTACGTAGCAACCATGCAATGCTGACGTCATCAAATCCGCTAACAGATTTCACCAAAATTTCGAAAATCTCAAATTTCCCAGAAATGCTCCAAATACAATTCTCAACTCGAAAATGCAACCCAAACATTTAAATTGAAATCTGAACCACCAGAAATCACTAAAACTTGATTAATTCAACAATTAATCCTTTTCACGAATTCAGGTCTCACATCCAGAGCTGCTTTCACTACCATTGAAACCCAAACCAGATTTATCATTAACTGGCTTTTGACTCTCTTGCAGCTTGTTCAAAGAAACTGAAGACTTTGTCCAGGAGCTCATCACCTCATTTAATCTTTCGTTTTCAGCTTTGAGCTCACTAGATTCATTTCTCAACAATTCATTCTCCGCCTTCAGCTTACTCAACTCGATTTGTAAACTGTCTGTCAAGCCTCGTGCACAAAACAGAGTTAAATCACGTAAAACATAGCGGAAGCACTTTTAAAAAGTGGCTAAAATTTTTCGCTTTTGGCCTGACGAAGAAAACATAATTTTTAAAATACCACAATACATTAAAATATCTTAGTTTAATAAAAACGTGCGAGGCTAACAGCCATAATACGAAAATATAGCATTTAACAAGTACCAGCCAGCTAATACAACAACTATTAACACAAAGCACGGGACACTCCCCGGCTAATAGAACTGATACATATATGCTATACGCTAACTAGGACACTCTACACACCACCTGGGGCACCTCCAGCTGGATCAACACCAAGACAAGCGGAATAACCTGGGAGACCTGAACAACAAGCAGACAAACAAAACAACCAGCCTCAGAGGGACATGGGGTCAAACCCCAGTACGAAGAGCAGCATAATACATCAGTCAAATACAACATGAAATGTATCATGTCGTGCAAATGCATGAGAGGTACAAAGAACATTGGTAACAACCGGAAGGCCAAACGAACGGTAACAACAACTGTGACACATCACCGAGTGTCGGAAGCTACCCGATCGCACCCAGTGGAAAATAGAGTGGCTCATCGCCGAACCTGCACGGGAGCCACCCTCCAGGTCTCACGGTATTGCAAGTGGACCAACCACCCGCCAACCTCTATCCAGGTCACTGAAACTGAGGGCTATGAGAACGGCTCACCGCACCCTCCACATGCACTCAATCGTGGTTATGCAACACCACACCGCACCACGAGAGAAGAGCTCCAACAGAGCAACATATCATGGTTATCAAAGGACTCAATGGCTCAATATGCTATGCAGATGCAGTATCATGCTCAGCGTGATGCATGCATGTGCAATGCCAGTAAACACACAACAAAGGCATTCAAATAATCGCATGCATAGCAACTCAACAGATAACCAAATCAGCAGGTCATACACCAGATAATTCAGCCAATAGACATGCATAATATACACAGCTTGCCTCTACACAAACACTTGGCATAGCTATACAACACACATAATACATTCTCATTCCTAACTCAAAGCTGAATTTTAAGCTCATTTCGTACCTTTCAAGGCAACTACCTCAAACAGATTTCTCAAAGAACGTGGCAAGTCTCGGCCTACAAATCTGTTCCCCAGCTAATCGGCAACAACAGCCGAAGTCCCTGGAAACTGAAACCTGTCCAATTCTCAAGCTCTCTACAACAATTACCACACACGGGGTTCCGAGAAATCTGATAAGAAACCTAAAAATCAATGCACGCACAATTCAGGAATGCTACGCAGAACTCACGGCAATTCACGGTTGTGGGAGAAAAGCTCAACCAGCAACTAACCTTCCTAATAACTCAATAGGAAGCTTAAATAACGACTAGAGGTAAAATTTTAACAACCAATTTGAAGTTCTACCTGCCTACACGTACGTACCAATGAGGCAGCAACTACGTGATTTCGCTCCAGCCAACCACAGCCTCCTAAAGAGCTATCGAACGATGTACCGCAACAAGGGGAGTCCAAAACCACCACCCTTTCTTCCAACAGATCCGTCAATCGCCGAGAAATCGGGGAAATAGGTTACGGTGAACAGGATCGAACGAGGGTTTCAAAAGAGGAGATAAGAAATGTTGGGTTGAGAAAAAATGGCTTAGTGTTCAATCTCTACTTAGCATAAATATACACCAGTCAACAACTTAAACAGATTTCTCCATCCGCCCAACTTCTGGTACTGCTCAGATCTCTCACTAAGGCAAAAGCCTCTCACCTATGGTCGCAGCAACAACGCACATCCAGTTCAGACGTTGCGAAACAGATCTCTCCACGCTCTTCTAACGCAACCACAAAACGACGTCGTACTCATTAATCCAAACGACGTCGCATAAAAGACATCTGAAAATGCTCAGCGTTCACACAACCATCAGAATTCAGCGTTAACGCTAAATATTAGCAACACGACATCACACCGGTTAAACAGATCTCAGCACCCGCATCAAATACCAACAACGCTAAGCAAAGTCGGTCAATGAAAAACGTTGACATCTGTTCAATAACTCTCGCCCACTAACAGATTCCTCAAATATTTGAAACTAGCGCTAAACAACGATCACCCATCAAACGACGTCGCTGAGACTGCTGGCGCAACTGGACACGTCATCAGATCTGATCTAAACGCTATGACAGATCTCTATACTACTGAAGGCTAACGCATCTGCAGACTCTAGCTCTAAACCCAAAACGGCGACGTATCCAAGATATCTGAATACAAGCGCTACCCGCTGTCTCGCGCACCAGCAATCACACGCTACAGGAAAGGTTGACTCACGTTGACATCCGATTCACCATCAACCAGATTTCATCTCCAAGCGAGACATCCGAACCTGGAAATGATGTCGTGTAGCTTCTCGCGCCTAGCAATACCAGATCTCTTCCATGAACAGATTTCTCATAACAGCGCTAAGTCTAAACGTCCAAACGGCGACACATTGCAACCAATACAAAAACACGCTGCGGCAGACGTCTGAAATGATACAAATGCTCAACAGATCTCTCCAACAGCGAGACATCTGAATTCCACAAAACTATAGTGTATTTCCTCACGCAACAAATACAAGATGCAATATTCAAGCGGCAGCGATAACAGATTTTTCGTACAAATCTGAACAGATCTCACCCGATCTCTACTCGAAAATATTCAAACTTTCCAGAATTGTTCCAAACATGAAATTTGACTCTAAATTATTTACGGAGCCTTCCAACTGAAAGCTGGACAACCAGATTTGTTCCACGCACAAACCTGAATTCCTAAAATCCGATTAATCCAACAAATTAATCTTTCTTAAATTTCTGGTCTCACACTGTCAGCTTCACCAAGTTCAACAGTACTTGTTTCTACTGAACTATTTTCAAATCAGCGTTTTCAGCTTTAAAAGTCAAAATGAGATGAGGACACGCTCCACTCATTTCAGATTCGGTCTCTCAAATATCCCTTCCTAAATTCCTCGCTAGCCAAAACAGTCAAATTGAGGGTCTAGTCCCGCTCATTCCATCAGTATTCAACACAAAAGAAGGATCTGATTCGCAATTTCCTCGGCTTGAACACATAAAACACTCCACGTGTCTATAACAACACAGCCGGTAATCACAAATTGCACGCCGAAGATCCAATTTCATCCCAAAACACTCAAACAAACTGATGAATCCAAGAGCTGACCTACCCTTAATTCTCAAATCCAGCGTAAACCAAGAAGGAGAAACTTACAAGAAGCACATGGTTCACAAGCAGAGGTTCAAAATTCCACACTTAGAAGCAAAATCTGGTTACAGGTCACGCTCACTCATCGTTTTCAAAGGAACCAGATCTCTTTGTTCAACCACCTACTACTCAACCTCTGATGCAAACCGCTAAATCCTTCACATTTCTTCTAATCTCTAAGCAAGATTTGTACTTCCCGCAGTACAAAATCCCAATGAAGGTTATACCAAACCTCTCTTGGCAACTAATTCCACACCAAAAACTCTACCAATCCTTGGTATGGTCTCTCAAATTAAGCATCTGATCAGGGAAAAACGATAAACTCGCAGTCCCTCAAGACTCAAAACATCCAAAGACTCTTCCAACTTCGGAACAAAAAGCTTATAGTACCTATCAGCCACTATAGATATCAAAATATTACGCGATCTTGCTGCAGAATCGCCACAAAATCCTTTTGCTAGTTTCCTAGCATAAGCCTTAGCGCCAAGACAAAACGGGCTAATACAGACAATCCAACAGTCATACTTTTACTACCCGCGCTAAACTGGCACTCGGAACCAACAAGGAAGTTCTACAAGACCACCAAATGCTCGAAAGCATCTTGAGATACTCACCGCTACTAGCACTGCTGGATGGGCCTTCCATTAGATCATCAGTGGCAAGCTTCTTTAGCACTGGCTGACGTTAAACTCACAGATAAACTGAACTTAGTAAAGACAGAAATTGCTAATCGCTCTCCACCATAAAATGCACTCCAGAACTTCAAGGTAACCACAACAACCTCCAGCGCCAATACAAAGGTGGGGCATCTCATCTAGCAAGGTCTCCATTAATCGGAAAACACCTATGCCTCGCAGAAAACAATAGAAGGGACTACAACCAAAACAGGGAGTCCACAGGAGCTCAACAACTCAAGGTTGATCAACAATCGAAAGCAAAGATCAACAAACAGAGGTAGTCACGGTGGGTGTACAAGCGTATGAGAAACACCCACTCAACTTTACACCACATCCGAATACCAGATGCATCAAACAGCTCAACCTGCCGTTGCCCAACCCATGAACTGTGGTATTTAACCACTCGGCGCATGAGGTCTAACAGATCCCAGAAGGGAGATGAGAGTGCGGTATCACCGCTCGCCCTCGCATCCTGGTAAGGAACAAACAGCAACAACAAAGCACGGCTACAACAGCTGAGTTGAACAGGATATGACAAGACACGGTTATACAAATCGAAGTTCAACAGCTGGATACACGCAACTCGTAAAACATCTCAACCGCCTGAGACTACAACAATGAGGACCAACTGAGTTCAAAGCAACAATTGCACAGGGGTCAATGGAACTCACTAAGAAAACTCAACAGCTAGAGACGCAAGAGACACAGCTCAACAGCTGGAGATATAACAACAGAGACAATCCTTAGCTGGAGAAACGAAGCCCACCGCAACAACTCAACAGCCGGAGGCCCGCCCAAAGCTCTCAGGTGCACTCAACAGCTGGAAAACATGGGGCTCACGAATCAACTCCACAGCTGGGGGACACAACCAGCAGAAAGCCAACGAAGTTCAAAATACCTCAATTCTGCTGTCCGGACAAGAGAAACAAAGAGGATACACGCAATACTAAAGATAACAGGAAAATCAGGGGAATCTCAGCGGAAGCACGTGAGGAAAAAAAAACTTCCTACGAACAAGGGAGATCATCCGGACAAGAGAAACAAAGAGGATACACGCAATACTAAAGATAACAAGGAAAATCAGGGGAATCTCAGCGGAAGCACGTGAGGAAAAAAAAATTCCTCGAACAAGGGAGATCACCAAACCAAAACTGTAGTTCGGACATCTCCTCACAAACCAGTAGCAGCTATCCTCTCGACAAAGGGAATCTAAAACACTCCCAAAACAAACAACTTCCCTATCGGACTTGCTAACCTAACTCAGAATCACTCATGGAACGACAACCTCTCCACCGACAGGAATAACAAGGACATGACATTATACAACAATATGGGGCAGAAACTACCCTCGCACACCACCAAAACAATCAAGTACAATCATAAACTAGTGCGATGACCATGCGTCAAACTAAACTCACACAGAGTTAACAAGTAAAGAACAACTACCTGTACGACCTCCTCCGGTCAAGACATCATCTCTCTCCTCAGTCGTTGCATCCACCTGAGTTGGTTGAAGTCCTGATTGCTCAGACAGAGAAAGCTCTCTAACCCCAGATGCCTCTGGAGGCTGAAATCCTGAGCGCTGGGACTGAAAAGGATGATACGGTCGCCTCGAAGAACTCCTTGTCAAATCCTGTTGTCCCAAAGTAGGACACACTCTAGCAAAGTGCCCAACCTGACCACAATTGTTGCAAGCGCCTCGCACTCCAACGCATTGATAAGGTCGATGCTTACCCCCACACTGACCACAAAATAACGCATTCGGTCTCACTACACTAGAACCGTCAGAACTCGAAGAACTCGAACTGGATTTCTTAAATTGCCTTCCTCGAGGTCTAAACCTCTGCCGACTCCAAGACTGCAGTGCCACAGAAGGCTGGGAAGACGACGTTCCAGATGGCACAGGGTCTACAATCTGTCCTGTTGATTGCTGAACTCGAGTCTGACCAACTACAAGGCTTTCCATAAGATCAACCGCTTTGTTGACAACACTAGAAAGAGAGTGAAAGGCTGAAGACTGAATCTCACTATATCCCAAAGGAACACTTGGTTGAGAGGCATCCTCTCTATCAGCACTAACCGGAGTCCATCAACCATCGCTTGCCTACTAGCGCTACCTCTTCTCCTAGGCGGCATCTCCACAAGACACTCAAAGGTAAGCACAGAAACAAGTAATTCAAGTAGTCAAGCACAAACCAAATAACAACTACTGTGCCTAGACTAACATGTTGTTGGATCTGTTTTGACAGATCCTAATTAAGTTTTGAATTACACAAAACCTGTTAGTGTTTCTAACAATTCTACTTGAAGTGTACAGGTTTTAGGAACGAAGAAGAATATCAGCAGGAAAAAGCTTATTGCGCAAAGAAGATAAGATGATAAATCTGTCCAGCCGATGGTTCGCAATATAAACAATCAGCAGTTGGTTTGGTGTTCATGGAATCGGCAGCTGGATTAAGTTTGGAGACGTCCAAAGTTGAATCAATTGTTCGTAATCAGGCGGAGGCCAAGTTGAATCAGCTGGAGCATGATGAACCAGCTGAAACGATGACAACCAGCTGCAAGCGCTTAAAGAGAAAAGTTGAACCAGCTGGTACATGAGTTGAGAAGCGCGCTGGAGAAATATATCGAAGAAGTAGATTCCAGTCGCAAAGTACTGTTGACGAATCTGTTAGCAGTCGTGATTATAAGTACTGTTGATGAATCTATTAACAGTCGCTATTCAAGAAGAAGAAGAATCGCAAGCTGGAGCTGGAGCGATGAAGAAATCAGCTGGAGCGCTAAGTGTAGATGACATCAGCAGTGACGTCATCATTCAGTAGGAAGCTACAGTGGAATAGAATCAGCAGAGAGCTTCAACCAGCAGTTGGTATTTGGAGTTGGCGATTGCAAAACGATGTCGCGTACATAAGTTGGAACGACAGAATTTTGCATTCGCAATAAGTATCAGCATATGAAGAGAAGCGAAAGAGATGAAGCGACGTCGTGCTGGAGAATCAGCAGGTAGCTTGTACATCCAGACGCAAGAGAAGCGACGTCGTATAGGAGGCAATCCAGTCGCAAGCTACTGTTCACCAGCAGATGCTTTTGGAGATAGCGATAGCAAAACGATATCGTTTACATAAGTTGATACGACAGCATTTTGCTCTTGCGCTAAAGATTCAGCAGGAAGACTTTGCGTTGATTAACCAGTCGCAAGATCCAGTCGCGAGCTACAGTGGATCCAGACGCAAGCAACAGCAGCATCCAGTCGAGAGCTTATATGAATCAGCTGTTGCTATGAATACAGTCGCAAGCTCTACGCATCCAGTCGCAAGCTTTAGTATCCAGACGCAAGAAAAGAAGAAGCAGGCAAAGTGTAGAAACTCAACCAGTCGCGGGAAATCCAGGCGCAAGATTTTCAGTCGTAGTGATAAATCAGCAGCGAAGCAGTTGACGATTTACGAAAGCTGGATGTCAACTGCTGAGCGTAATTCAAATGGCAAAAGTGACAAGACGCAATCAAAGCTCAAGATGGAAAGAATCAATGGCTGAGATTGAGTCGTGCAATCTGCCTCAATTCAAGGGAACAAGATTTGTACTATTCTGGGAAACAGTACAACTTACAGAGGAGCGTTGCACTGAAATGGAAAGAAGACAAATTAGCCATATCAAGCGCTGAACAGATTTGGAATCTATCTAACGGCCATATTTCAAAGAGAGGCTATATATTCGAGAAGCGCCATTGAAGAAGTGTTCGGTTGAGTGTAAGAGATGTTGGTGCTACTACAGCGCAGTTGCTAAAATACATTGTTTATACAGTGCACCAACAAAGGGAAAAAGAAAAGAAGATGAAGCAGTCGACAATCATTCTTGAGAGGAGCTTATTGTGTCGACTGCTGAATCTAGATTAGCTTGTTAGAGCATTTCCCTAGTGTGTGAGAAAAACAGAGAGTTGAGCGTTTCATTGTATCAATCTCACACACCGAGATTCATTCACACCTATTTGTGAATGAATCTCGAAATCATTTCACAGTTCCCGTCCAAGCACGAAGACGTAAAACTCTTGTGTATGTAGTCAGTCACACAGTTGCGGCTGTTGTGCATTTGTGGAGTCTAGGAGTTCTCACAGCTGCTGGTTGTGGGATTGGGTCTGTACACGCAGTTGTAAGATCAAATCTTCTAGTGGAGCCTTCCGAGGTGGAAGAAGGGGAGATGTAGGACTTTGAGGCAACCAGTGTGCCAGCTACGGGTGATGGAACAACTGTTGCACAAGATGCTGTGCAAGCAGATTCTACAATCCATCAATTGGTATCAAGACCAGTTTCAGATACACAAGCTATCAACAAAACTAATCAATTGGTATCTTATTCAAAGCTGGAACAACGATCACATCAATTGGTATCTGGTGATTAAAATTAGAACATACAGCCTGACATCCAAGCTGAACAGGGAGCAAATCCAATCGGAGCTGACCTTCGGTGGAATAGAAATCATCCACCCCAGCAGATCATAGGTAATGTAAATTCTCCTGTTCGCACGCGAGGCCAGATTATGCATGAGTATTTAAATTCAGCATTCATTTCTCATATAGAACCAAAGCTGATAGAAGAAACTTTAGCAGACTCAAGCTGGATAGATGCTATGCAAGATGAACTTAGCCAATTTATGAGAAATAATGTATGGCAGTTAGTTCCTCGACCTACTAATCATTCAGTGATAGGAACTAAATGGGTCTTTAGGAACAAGATTAATGAGGATGGTGTTGTTATAAGAAACAAGGCTAGACTAGTAGCTCAAGGTTTTAGGAACTAGAAGAAATAGATTTTCATGAAACCTTCGCTCCAATAGCCATATTAGAAGCCATACGCATGTTTCTTGCATATGCTGCATACAAAGACTTCAAATTATTTCAAATGGATGTAAAGAGTGCCTTTTTAAATGGCATCTTGACTGAGGAAGTGTATGTTGCACAACCTTATGGCTTCGTAAATCATACATTACCAGATCATGTTTATAAACTGGATAAAACTTTATATCTGGTGAACGAAGCACCAAGAGCTTGGTATGAAACACTATCTAAATTTCTGATTGATCAAGACTTTATGATAGACATCGTTGATAAGACGTTATTAAATTTGTGAATGTTGGATCTGTTTTGACAGATCCTAATTAAGTTTTGAATTACACAAAACATGTTATTGTGTTTCTAACAATTCTACTTGAGTGTACAGATTCTAGAAGATGATGAACATTTGATAAATCTGTCCAGCCGATGGTTCGCAATATAAACAATCAGCAGTTGGTTTGGTGTTCATGGAATCGGCAGCTGGATTAAGTTTGGAGACATCCAAAGTTGAATCAGTTGTTCGTAATCAGGCGGAGGCCAAGTTGAATCAGCTGGAGCATGATGAACCAGCTGAAACGATGACAACCAGCTGCAAGAGCTTAAGAGAAAAGTTGAACCAGCTGGTACATGAGTTGAGAAGCGCGCTGGACAAATATATCGAAGAAGTATATTCCAGTCGCAAAGTACTGTTGACGAATCTGTTAGCAGTCGCGATTATAAGTACTGTTGATGAATCTATTAACAGTCTCTATTCAAGAAAAAGAAGAATCGCAAGCTGGAGCTGGAGCGATGAAGAAATCAGCTGGAGCGCTAAGTTTAGATGACATCAGCAGTGACGTCATCATTCAGCAGGAAGCTACAGTGGAATAGAATCAGCAGAGAGCTTCAACCAGCAGTTGGTATTTGGAGTTGGTGATTGCAAAATGATGTCGCGTACATAAGTTGGAACGACAGCGTTTTGCATTCGCAATAAGTATCAGCAGATGAAGAGAAGCGAAAGAGATGAAGCGACGTCGTGCTGGAGAATCAGCAGGTAGCTTGTACATCCAGACGCAAGAGAAGCGACGTCGTAGAGGAGGCAATCCAGTCGCAAGCTACTGTTCACCAGCAAATGCTTTTGGAGATAGCGATAGAAAAACGATATCGTTTACATAAGTTGATACGACAGCGTTTTGCTCTTGCGCTAAAGATTCAGCAGGAAGACTTTGCGTTGATTAACCATTCGCAAGATCCAGTCGCGAGCTATAGTGGATCCAGACGCAAGCAACAGAAGCATCCAGTCGAGAGCTTATATGAATCAGCTGTTGCTATGAATACAGTCGCAAGCTCTACGCATCCAGTCGCAAGCTTTAGTATCCAGACGCAAGAAAAGAAGAAGCAGGCACAGTGTAGAAACTCAACCAGTCGCAGGAAATCCAGGCGCAAGATTTTCAGTCGTAGTGATAAATCAGCAGCGAAGCAGTTGACGATTTACGAAAGCTGGATGTCAACTGCTGAGCGTAATTCAAATGGCGAAAGCGACAAGACGCAATCAAAGCTCAAGATGGAAAGAATCAATGGCTGAGATTGAGTCGTGCAATCTACCTCAATTCAAGGGAACAAGATTTGTACTATTCTGAGAAACAGTACAACTTACGGAGGAGCGTTGCACTGAAATGGAAAGAAGACAAATTAGCCATATCAAGCGCTGAACAGATTTGGAATCTATCTAACGGCCATATTTCAAACAGAGGCTATATATTCGAGAAGCGCCATTGAAGAAGTGTTCGGTTGAGTGTAAGAGATGTTGGTGCTACTACAGCGCAGTTGCTAATACATTGTTTATATAGTGCACCAACAGAGGGAAAAAGAAAAGAAGATGAAGCAGTCGACAATCATTCTTGAGAGGAGCTTATTGTGTCGACTGCTGAATCTAGATTAGCTTGTTAGAGCATTTCCCTAGTGTGTGAGAAAAACAGAGAGTTGAGCGTTTCATTGTATCAATCTCACACACCGAGATTCATTCACACCTATTTGTGAATGAATCTCGAAATCATTTCACAGTTCCCATCCAAGCACGAAGACGTAAAACTCTTGTGTATGTAGTCAGTCACACAGTTGCGGCTGTTGTGCATTTGTGGAGTCTAGGAGTTCTCACAGCTGCTGGTTGTGGGATTGGGTCTGTACACGCAGTTGTAAGATCAAATCTTCTAGTGGAGCCTTCCGAGGTGGAAGAAGGGGAGATGCAGGACTTTGATGTCCGAACTTCCATAAACAAACATTGTTTTTTAAATCATACCAGATCTGTCTCCGGTGCTCTTCTGGTGAATTTTAATTGTTCAAGAACATCGAGCTATTGCAGCTCATTTATAGCAGCACAAAATTTTTTTCTGTTTGTCAAATCAGCGCTGGCTATCTTTTGATCCTATTATCGGACCAACACATGTGAACAAGGAAATCGAGATTATCCCAGTTTAAGCTCTGATACCAAAAATATCAGGCCTTGTGCACAACACAGAGTTAAATCACGTAAAACATAGCGGAAGCACTTTTAAAAAGTGGCTAAAATTTTTCGCTTTTGGCCTGACGAAGAAAACATAATTTTTAAAATACCACAATACATTAAAATATCCCAGTTTAATAAAAACATGTGAGGCTAACAACCATAATATGACAGTATAGCATTTAACAAGTACCAGCCAGCTAATACAACAACAGAAAACACAAAGCACGGGACACTCCTCGGCTAATATAACTGATACATATATGCTATACACTCTACACACCACCTGGGGCACCTCCAGCTGGATCAACACCAAGACCAGCGGATTAACCTGGGAGACCTGAACAACAAGCAGACAAACAAAACAACCAGCCCCAGAGGGACATGGGGTCAAACCCCAGTACGAAGAGCAGCATAATACAGCAGTCAAATACAGCATGAAATGTATCATGTCGTGCAAATGCATGAGCGGTACAAAGAACATCGGTAACAACCGGAAGGCCAAATGAACGGTAACAATATCTGTGACAAATCACCGAGTCTCAGAAGCTACCCGATCGCACCGAGTGGAAAATAGAGTGGCTCATCGCCACACCTGCGCGGGAGCCACCCGACAGGTCGCACGGTATTGCAAGTGGACCAACCACCCGCCAACCTCTATCCAGGTCACTGCAACTGAGGGCTATGAGAACGGCTCACCGCACCCGCTAGATGCACTCAATCGTGGTTATGCAACACCGCATCGCACCACGAGAGAAGAGCTCCAACAGAGCAACATATCATGGTTATCATAGGACTCAATGGCTCAATATTCTATGCAGATGCAGTATCATGCTCATCGTGATGCATGTATGTGCAATGCGAGTAAACAAACAACAAAGGCATTCAAATAATCGCATGCATAGAAACTCAACAGATAACCAAATCAGCAGGTCATACACCAGATAATTCAGCCAATAGACATGCATAATAACACAGCTTGCCTCTACACAAACACTTGGCATAGCTACACAACACACATAATACATTCTCATGCCTAACTCAAAGCTGAATTTTAAGCTCAATTCGTACCTTTCAAGGCAACTACCTCAAACAGATTTCTCAAAGAACGTGGCAAGCCTCGGCCTACAAATCTGTTACCCAGCTAATCAGCAACAACAGCCGAAGTCCCTGGAAACTGAAACATGTCGAATTCTCAAGCTCTCTACAACAATTACCACACACGGGGTTCCGAGAAATCTGATAAGAAACCTAAAAATCAACGCACGCACAATTCAGGAATGCTACGCAGAACTCACGACAATTCACGGTTGTGGGAGCAAAGCTCAACCATCAACTAACCTTTTTAATAACTCAATAGGAAGCTTAAATAACGACTAGAGGTAAAACATGTACGAACGAGGCTGCAACTATGCGATTTCGCTCCAGCCAACCACAGCCTCCTAAAGAGCTATCGAACAATGCACCGCAACAAGGGGAGTCCAAAACCACCACCCTTTCTTCCAACAGATCCGTCAATCGCCGAGAAATCGGGGAAATAGGTTACGGTGAACAGGATCGAACGAGGGTTTCAAAAGAGGAGATAAGAAATGTTGGGTTGAGAAAAAATGTCTTAGTGTTCAATCTCTACTTAGCATAAATATACACCAGTCAACAACTTAAACAGATTTCTCCATCCGCCCAACTTCTGGTACTGCTCAGATCTCTCATTAAGGCAAAAGCCTCTCGGGTATGGTCGCAGAAACAACGCAAATCCAGTTCAGACGTTGCGAAACAGATCTCTCCACGCTCTTCTAACTCAACCACCAAACGACGTCGTACTCATTAATCCAAACAACGTCGCATAAAAGACATCTGAAATGCTCCAGCGTTCACACAACCATCAGACTTCAGCGTTAACGCTAAATATTAGCAACACGACGTCACACCGGTTAAACAGATCTCAGCACCCGCATCAAATACCAACAACGCTAAGCAAAGTCGGTCAACGAAACGTTGACATCTGTTCAATAACTCTCGCCCAATAACAGATTCCCCAAATATCTGAAACTAGCACTAAACAACGATCACCCATCAAACGACGTAAGTGAGACTGCTGGCGCAACTGGACACGTCATCAGATCTGATCGAAACACTACGACAGATCTCTATACTACTGAAGGCTAACGCATCTGCAGACTCTAGCGCTAAACTCAAAACGGCGACGTATCCAAGATATCTGAATACAAGCGCTACCCGCTGTCTCACGCACCAGCAATCATACGCTACAGGAAAGGTTGACTCGCGTTGACATCCGATTCACCATCAACCAGATTTCATCTCCAAGCGAGACATCCGAACCTGGAAATGATGTCGTGTAGCTTCTCGCGCCTAGCGATACCAGATCTCTTCCACGAATAGATTTCTCATAACAGCGCTAAGTCTAAACGTCCAAACGGCGACGCTTTGCAACCAATACAAAAACACGCTGCGGCAGACGTCTGAAATGATACAAATGCTCAACAGATCTCTCCAACAGCGAGACATCTGAATGCCACAAAACGACAGTGTATTGCCTCACGCAACAAATACACGATGCAAACATTCAAGCGCCAGCAATAACAGATTTCTCGTACAAATCTGAACCCGATCGCTACTCGAAAATATTCAAACTTTCCATAATTGTTCCAAACATGAAATCTGACTCAAAATTATTTACAGAGCCTTCCAACTGAAAGTTGGACAACCAGATTTGTTAAACGCACAAACCTGAATTCCTAAAATCCGATTAATCCAACAAATTAATCTTTCTTAAATTTCGGGTCTCACACTGTCAGCTTCACCAAGTTCAACAGTACTTGGTTCTACTGAACTATTTTCAAATCAGCGTTTTCAGCTTTAACTTCCTCGAATGTGTGAGAAAGCTTCCTGTACTCTTTGACCATATCATTAAGTGCACTGACAAGGTCTATTCGTGTAAATTCAATATTGGAAAAATCAAATATCTCGTCATATGAAGTTTGATCAGCCATGAGACAGTGAACTTCCTCCTGTTCACTATCGCTGGATGAGGAACTACTGGATGTAGAATCTGAATCGGTATCAGCCCAGCTCTTGTTGCTTTCCTCAGCAACCAGTACTTGCGATCATTCTTGCGGCTGGGTCTTTTATCACCTCTTGTCCTCATCCTCCTATCTTTTGATCTTTCCTTGGATCTATCATCTGTCTTCTCATCTCGTTTGTATCGATCCTCCTTCTTTTCATCTCTCCTCTATCTATCTTCCTTCCTGGGCCTATTGCAATCAGCTGCAAAGTGCCCTGGACGTCCACAATTAAAACAGTTCATATCAAATGAAACTTTATCATTTTTATGGATATTATTATAAGTTGTAGAAGGGTTGTAGGATCTTCTCAAGTATTTCCCAAACTTCTTAACGAAGAGGGACATGACGTCGTTGCTGAGTTGATCACCTGTCTTGCTAGTGCTTGGAGAGCACTGTTCAGATTTTGTAGCTGCTAGTGCTTTGGTTGGTTGAGATGTTGAGGGTCCAGCTTCTGCTCTTGTTTCCAACTCAAACTCGTAAGCTTTAAGGTTGGCAAATAGATCATGTAGTTCCAGCTTATTCAGATCCTTCGAATCCCGCATCGCCATCATCTTCACATCCCACTCTCTGGGCAGCGCTCTCATAACCTTCAATGCCAACTCACGATTGCTGTATTCTTGACCTAAACTGGTAAGCTCTATAACAACAACACTGAAGCTCTCATCAAACTCTGTCATAGTTTCTCCATCTTTCATCTTTATGGACTCATATTTTTGTTGAGCGACGGTTAGCTTGTTCTCCTTAGTCTCATCATTGCCTTCACATATTTGTGTCAGCTTTTCCCAAATGTCTTTTGCTGTGGCGCAGGTCTTTATCTTGCTGAACATGTTTTTGTCCAGTGCCTTCTAGAGAATGTCCCTGGCCACATTGTCCAGATTTGATTTCTTTTTGTCCTCATTGGTGTATTCATGTCTGCTCTTCTCCAGATACTGAGGCTCGCCATTGGATATTGCAAAGGCTAATTTTGGCTTCATTATCTTCATCGGCCCTTCTGTAATAACTGACCACATGTCGTCATCCTGAGCAGCCAGATGCGCCTGCATGCGAATCTTCCAATCATCGTAGTCCTCCTTAGAAAACATGGGAATCTTGTTGTGAGAAGTCGACATTTTAAAATATGATAAACACAAAAAACAGACTGTTCAATACTGAGATGCGCAGGCTCTGATACCAATTGATAGGATCAATATGGCTCGAAAACAGCTGTAGGAGTTCAGAAGGGGGGGGTTGAATGAACTCCTAGTATTTTAAAATTTTCGAAACCTTTTTAAAATAGTTTTACAAGCACCCGCTTAACTTAAATCCGAGTTACCAGATATAAGATATCTCAGTCCAAACGCTGATTTCTTGGCTAACAATATATGTGCGGAAATAAGCCAATCAAACAGTGAACAGTGTACGGTAAATAAATGCAATAATGTAAAAGTTTAAGGAATAAGAGATTTGTTTATGGAAGTTCGGATATCAATATCCTACGTCTCCCCTTCTTCCTTTTCAGGAAGTTTCCACTAGAAGATTTGATGATTAAAACCCTTCTGCAAACACCCAGTCACCGAGCCTCGCTCCAAGTGAACTCCTAGCAACACCAAACAAAAAGCAGACGCAGCTGCTGTTTACAAAAAAATGATATTTTTCGAACTGCTTCACAAAGACAGTTCGTTACAGACTCAATATAATATGACAGTGAAATACAAATGATTTTTGAGTGCAAATCTTCTGGTTTCTAAACTAAGAAACTCGATTCAACAAGGTGAACCGGAATATGACTCGAAGGTATTTTCTGTGATAGCTTAGTGTAAGTTCTTCGAGTTTCAGAGCTTTTGAAAGATAATGTCGATAGATGAAAAGCTCGAGAGTGATGAAGACTTTGAATAACAGAGTGTTGGAGAGTATAACAGCCGAGAGCGAGAGAGCCTCTTCAATTCAAAATTCCATCTATTTATATCTTTCGTCTTCCAACGGTCATTAAATTCACACGAGGAAACAAAATCCTTTTGAATAAATGTCCTTCACATATTATGCTCCATATTCGTCTGAGCTAAAATGTCATCTTTCCAAAATTGTGCAAACACCGTATAACGTCCTCTGTATATTGTGTGCTATTAACCCAAAGTAGTAATAATGTTGTCTCCTTAATTCCAGGCATATGTACGATTCAATCTTCACCGTTGATTCTTTCAAATTTGAACAATGATAGAGTTTGAATCAGTTCATCGTTTGCGCCTGAATGTTTTCCCTTAATTTCTCTCATCGTTGTTTGTGAAGTTGCAGCTGAATAGATACTTGAATATTTGCAACAGCTGAGTGCTTTAACACTTGAGTTATTCCAACAGCTGAATGATTTACTAGTCGTTTCAACAACTGAATACTTTGTAACATCTGGCTACAACTACTGAGAGATTGTCTTGACATCTGAATTATCCCCCTTTTTGTAATTGGACAAATAAGATAAGTTTGAGTACTTCGTAACGGCTGGTTCCAACGACTGAAGGCTTCAACATCTGAATGCTAACCAACAGCTGAATCCACGCATAACTCAACGTTTGAATCTTAGCGCTAAACCAAACGCTGTCGTTTCAACATATCCAAACGACGTAGTTTTGCTAACGTTAACACCCGAATAATTGCGTCTGATATCAAATCAATAACAACTGAATCTCAGCGGATGACTATACTGAACTTCTGAAATAGATAACCAACGTCTGAATATACTTAAAAGTAGATACCCGACGTCTGAATCCAAATCAACTGTAGTCAACGTCTGAATCCATACCAGAATCTGATAACCCGTATATATTCAATGTCTGAAAATACTTAGCTCCAAATACGTAGTTGATAATCTTCAACGTCTGACTGTCCAGATGCTATCTTGAATTTAGCACTGTCTTATTTTGTTATCACCAAAACTAATAAATTTTATCTTAACAGAGGACGCAATGACAAAGAACCTGTAGGACGGAAGACATTAATAAAATTTTCCAACAAGACAATTATTCTAACAAAATCCTTAAGACTATAGCTAATCAAGTTGATCATATATCTAATAATCTTGCACAAACTCAACAATCAAGACCATCAATATTTAATGATACTATGGCTAAACCCTTTTTCCAAACAAAAATTCTTCCTACTGAAAAAGAAAAATAGATAAGCTTCAATACTAATACTGATTTCCTTCTGAATAAAATCTCTACAAAATTATCAGAAATTGGAACATCAGGAAGAAAAATTAATTGTGTAGAAACCAATAATGCACAAAATCATGAATCAGAGATTTCCATTACTTCTGAATCTAACTCAGAATTAGAAGATGAAGTAGATATTCTCGAAAATCCTTTTACGGATGAGGAAAATCAAATTAATAAAATATATAATAGACGAAGAAGATTCGACAATAACTATACTAATACAAATTACGTAATTATTATCGATGGATTACACCTGTTGATATTGCTTACGAAGAAAGGAACCAATTAAAAAGTACAAAATATGATGACCAATCAATAGTTGAATGGAACATAGATGGTAAATCTGAATACGAAATTCTCAATACTTTACAAGAAATGGGCATGGCTCGTGCAGTCTATAAGATTAAAGGTCAAATTGAAGAAACAGCCACAACCTTGATTATTCAAGGCTTCACCGGCCAATTACAAAATTGGTGGGATAAAGCCTTATCCCTCGATTCAAAATTAAGCATACTAAATCATACAATTCACATGGAAGATGAAAACGGTAATATTACTGAACAAAATGATTCATGCGAATATTTAATATTTATTATATCAATGTACTTCATCGGAAATCCAAACGAAGAATTTAACTCTTCCAAAATTATCCTAACAAACCTTAAATGTCCATCCTTGACTGACTATCGTTGGTATAAGGATGTTTTCCTCACTCATGTTCTTCGCCGGGATGACTGTAACATGTCTTTCTGGAAAGAACAATTCATAATGGGACTACCCCGTCTCTTTCCCGACCGAATAATTAAAAAATTAAAGACCAAAATTGGTGCGGAAGACATTCCTTTTGGGGACATGACTTTCGGCCAATTGTTCGCCTTCATCAAAAAAGAAGGATTATCACTATGTTCTGAACTCAAATTTCAAGCCAAATATAGATCTGATCGTAGCAGAACTCGCAAAGAATTGGGCAGTTTCTGTTAAATGTTCGGTTTAATGAACATTGATCCACCTTCTATACGAATAAAGAAGAAACAAAAAACCTTTCAATCATATGAAAGAAGATCAAAATTTAGTAATCCAAGATTCCGCAAACATAAAAAATCTAATCTTAAGTCGAATACATTAAAATGTTGGAACTGTAATCAACCAGGACATACATCAAATAACTGTACTAAAAAACCAAAGAAAAGTCACAAGAAAAATCAGAAACAAAAAATCAATTAATTAATTGATGACATTCCCAGCGACTCAAGTACATCAACCAAAGAAGTCACTGAATCTGAAACTGATACCCCTTCCAAAGGCATCTGCCACTCGTGTGTAATTTCAAAAGATAAGAGAGAAGCTATACTCGATCTGGTACAACAAATTCCAGATACAGAAACTCAAAAAAATACCTTAATAAGCTAAAATATTTAATAATCGAAGAAGCTAGTTCAAAACGAGACCCTATCAAAGAACATTTAAGTTTAAGTATTTTATATAATAAATACCCCCAACAAAGTATTCTCAAACAGATAACGACAAAATACTTACAGACAGAAGTAAATCTTCTCAAGAAATAGGTTAATCAACTCCAAATAGATTTATTTTCCCTTCGAGAAAAAGATATAGAATTAGAAACAAAATTATTATTGATTAATTCAAAAATACTGTACCTGAAGATATTGATGAAATCAATATTGATCCCCTTAATCAAGCATCAACAAGCAAATTCATTAACTCTACACAGAAAATTCAAAATTATTATTGATTAATTCAAAAATACTGTACCTGAAGATATTGATGAAATCAATATTGATCCCCTTAATCAAGCATCAACAAGCAAATTCATTAACTCTACACAGAAAATTGAATTCCAAAAATGGTACGTTAACATAGATTTAGCTATACATGATTTCAATATTACTCTTATTCCCTTGTTGACTCTGGGGCAGATCATAATGTTTTGCACGAAGGCGTAATACCCTCAAAATATTATGAGAAAACAACAGAAAAATTATACACTGCTAGTTCAAAACCCTTGACATAAGATACACATTATCAAATGCACACATTTGTAATAATGGTTATTGTTTTAAAAATGTGTTCACTCTTGTCCGTGACATATCACAAGATATGATTCTCGGCACTCCTTTCCTTACTCAAATTTACCCCTTTCAAGTAAATAATAAGGGTGTGTTTACCAAAATACATGGTCGACATATTCTTTTCCCATTCATAACACCTGTTAAACAAAAAAGAGATATTATTATTACAAAACTCGTCAATATTTAAACAAATAAACATTATACATCATAAAAAACAACATATTAATTCCCTAAAGGAAGAAATTCCTTACCTTCAAATTGAAGAACAATTAAAAAATCAGACGGTTAAACATAAAATAGCAGAAATAGAACTCTACATAACAAATCAAATATGTAGCGAACTCCCCAACGCTTTTTGGGATTGTAAAAGCCATATATTCACCCGTCCTTGTGAAAAGGATTTCAATGAAAGGAACATTCCTACAAAAGCTAGGCCAATCCGGATGAATCAAGAATTTTACAACACTGCCAGACAGAAATTCAAGATCTCTTATCTAAAAAATTAATACGTCCATCCAAATCTCCCTGGAGCTGTTCTGCCTTCTATGTCGTCAAACAAGCAGAACTAGAACGAGGAGTCCCACGTCTAGTCATTAATTACAAACCTTTAAACAAAGTACTACAATGGATAAGATATCCAATACCCAATAAAAGAGATCTAATCAATAGACTATATTCTGCTGAAATATTCTCCAAATTTGATTTAAAGTTAGGTTTCTGGCAGATTAAAATAGCCGAATCTGACCGGTACAAAACTATCTTTACTGTACCATTTGGCCATTACGAATGGAACGTAATGCCATTCGGTCTAAAAAATGCTCCTTCATAATTCCAAAGAATCATGAATGATATTTTCAACTCATACTCATCTTTTAGTATCGTCTACATAGATGATATTCTCATATTTTCCGATAATTTAGATCAACACTTCAAACACTTACGACATTTTCTCCAAATAAGTAAGCAAAATGGTCTCGTGTTATCTCAAAAGAAGATGAAATTATTTCAAACTTCAATTAGGTTTCTTGGACATGAAATATC
Organism: Dorcoceras hygrometricum; assembly: GCA_001598015.1. Lineage (NCBI taxonomy): Eukaryota > Viridiplantae > Streptophyta > Magnoliopsida > Lamiales > Gesneriaceae > Dorcoceras > Dorcoceras hygrometricum. The sequence continues at coordinate 65,562 of KQ993808.1, read as the reverse complement.
AAAAGGTTTAATTAAACCAATTCATAGAGTTATCCAATTTGCAGAAAAATTCCCTGACCATATTAAGGATAAAAATCAGCTCCAAAGATTCCTAGAATGTTTAAATTATATTGCAGAATTTTTCTCCAAATTACGTCCAATTTGTCAACCTTTATATGAACGTCTTCAAAAGAATCCTTCTCCACGGACTGATGTACATACTAATATAGTTAAGAGCATAAAGTCCAAAGTTCAAAGCTTACCATGTTTAGGTATTCCTAGCCCTACCGCATTCATGATAATTGAGACTGATGCCTCCGATATAGGTTATGGTGGTATACTCAAACAAATATTAGAATCCAAAGAACAATTAGTTAGATTTCATTCTGGTCTTTGGCTCGGACCGCAAAAGAATTATTCAACTATCAAAAAAGAAATTTTATCCATTGTTCTTTGTATTTCAAAATTTGAAGACGATCTTTTTAACAAAAGTTTCCTTCTACGTGTTGATTGCAAATCTGCAAAGGAAGTAATTTTAAAAGATGTTCAAAATCTTGTTTCCAAACAAATTTTTGCTCGATGGCAAGCATTTCTTTCTGTTTTCGATTTTGAAATTGAATTTATCAAAGGGGAAGTTAATTCTCTTCCTGACTTCCTAACCAGAGAATATTTACAAGGAATTAGTTCAAAGCAGAAAACCTTCAAAGCAGAAAATTAAAACTGCCAAAGACTATGAGATGCCAAAAACCACAAGAAAAAATTAGTTCAAATCAGCCGACCTTCAACACCGACCAAATCACCCGCTCAAAGACCTACAGGTCAATTTTGTCAACCCTCGTGCACAAAACAGAGTCAAATCACGTAAAACATAACAGAAGCACTTAAAAAAAAGTGGCTAAAAATTTTTCGTTTTTGGCCTGACAAAGAAAACATAATTTTAAAATACTACAATACATCAAAATATCCGAGTTTAATAAAGATACACAACGCTAAAAGCCATAATACACCAGTACAGCATTAAACAAGTACCAGTCAACAAATACAACAACTAACTAAAACAAAGCACAGGGTATCCCTCGGCTAACAGTACTGATACATATATGCTATACGCTAACTGGGACACTCTAAACACCTTTTGGGGCATCTTCAGCTGGTTCAACTCTAAGACCAGCGGAATAACCTGAGAAACCTGAACAACAAACAGGCAAACAAAACAACCAAGCCCAGAGGGACATGGGGTCAAACCCCAGTACGAAGAGCAATATAATACAGCAATTAGATACAGCATGCAATGTATCATGTCGTGCCTATGCATGAGTTGTACAAAGGACATCGATAACAATCGGAAGGCCAAACGATCAGCAAACAACAACTGTGACACATCACCGAGCTTCGGGTGCTACCCGATCGCACCTAGTGGAAAATAGAGTGGCTCATCGCGACACACATACGAGCGCTACCCGACTGGTCACAAAGAATTGCTAGTGGGAACAACCATCCACCCGCCAACCTCTATCCAGGTCATTGCAACTGAGGGCTATGAGAACGGATCACCGCACCCTCCAGATGCACTCAATCATGGTTATGAAACACAGCACCGCGCCACGATAGAAGAGCCCTAACAGAGCAACATATCATGGCTATCAAAGGGATTCAATGGCTCAATATGCTATGTAGATGCAGTATCATGCTCAACATGATGCATGTACGTGGAATGCCAGTAATCACAACAAAGGCATACTAATAGTCGCATGCACAGCAACTCAACAGATAAACAATCAAGCATACTGCAGCTAGAATATACTACAACATGTAACACCAGATAATCCAGCCAATAGACATGCAGAATACACACATAGCTCTGCCTCTACACAAAACACCTGGCACAGCTAAACAGCGCACATAACACATTCTCATGCCTATCTCAAAGCTGAATTACAATCTCACATTCGTACCTCGAATCTGTTACGCACACCACAACGGGGTCCCGAGAAATCTGGTACCAAACCTGCTAAGCAACGCACGCATAAATCTCAAGAACGCTAACAGAAATCACAGACTGGGAGCTACCACTCAAGCAGCGATAATCCTACCTTCCTAACTCAACAGGAAGCTCAAATCAAAGCATAAGGTAAGATCTTATCAATTAACTCGAAGCGCTACCTGAACGACGCAACACACGAACGTTGGAGCAGCTTCGTGATTCTGCCTCCAGTCAACCACAACCTCCAAAAGTGGTATGGAATGAAACACCGTAGAAAGAGGAGTCCAAAGCTTCAACTCTTACTTCCAACAGATTGGTCTATCGCCTGGAATTGGAAGAAAACCACCGCGATGAACAGTACCTACGGTTCGCGACAGAGATTTGAAATCGGGGAAAATATACTATGTATATAATCTCATACTAATTCGAAGACCAAGTCTTCTATTAAATACGCTTCTCAACAGCTGATAGAAACAGGAACAGATTCCACCGACAAAACAGTTGTCATCGCTGTTATCTCAACCAACAGCTGATCGAACCAACAGCTGAATTCTCTCAAACAACGCTAAGGCTAAACGGCGTCGCACCAACTTAACCAAACGACGTCCAGCAGCTGGATAAACAGCGCATCAGATCTCTCAACAGTAGATGTCTAATGCGACCAACAGCTGATCCAAAACGCTTCACCCAAAACGCTGTCGTTCCAACTTAACCAAACGAAGTCGCAGAGACTACTATTGTACACGTCACCCGCTAGTCACAGCTGATCGCTAACCAATAGCTGATCACTACGCAACAGCTGATCTCTCGCAACAGCTGATTACGCGCTATCACACCAGCAGCTGAATCTCCTAGAGCTAATCCAAAACGACGTAGTTTCGATACCCACTAAGAAACACTCTAGCGAAACCAACAGCTGGTTCCTGTTCACAAAACGTCGTCGCTCAGGGTCCCTTAGCGCTCTCGGCTGACCATCACAACTAGAAAAACCAACATCTGAAATCCACGTCAGCATTGCTGCTGCTTCCTACCGAAACGCAACGTCTGAAATACCAACAGCTGACGCCATCGCTCATCGATGATGCAAAACCCGAACAGATATATCTCCCGCAACATCTGATAGCATCTCAACGGCTGATTCCAACACTTAGGCAAATTCGATGTCTTCAACACCCGCATCTACTACCAGCTGGTTTCAACCCGAGCAACACCTAATTGCGAAAACACAGGTCTCATAGCTGATCAACTCAATCAAACAGCAGTCAACTCAGCTGTTGACCAACACGTGTCTTCTTCTCACTAGTTCTCACAGCCGCGCGCTACTGCCAACAGATTCCTCTTCAACCGATACATCTGAATTCAAACGCTAACCGCTTCCTCATGCAATAGCGATCGCCCGCTACAGGAACGTTGACCCACATTGACATCTGTCGACGATGCCAAACAGACTTCTCCCAATACATCTGCTCCTGCGATACGGCGTCGCATTACTCCCGCGACACACTCAACAGACCCTTTTACGTCAGCAGATCTCTCAAATGACCGCTAAGAAAAATGGCGTCGTACCAACTAATCTAAACGACGACGTTTTGCACTCGCTACTAAAACACGTTGGCAGACTTCTAAACAGTACTAGCACTAACAGATTGCTCCTGCTCACTAATGCGAAAAATACCAAACTTTCCAGAATTGTTCCAAATACGAAGTCTGACCCAAAAATGCAAACGAAGCCTTCCAACAGAAAGCTGAACAACCTGATTTGTACGCGCAAAAATCTGAATTCTTAAAATCTGATTAATTTAACCAATTAATCTTCCTAAATTAAGGGTCTCACAAATTTCCCCCTCTCACTTCAAATTTCAAACGATACAGCCCTCTCCAAAATCTTCCTGAACTACCGTATCAGTCCTAGCCTAACCCTCAACACCGGCTCAAATTTCCTCTCAGTTACCTCAAAATAATGACGAATACAAATATGTTTCCAAACCATGGCCTGAAAACCATGGTTTTGCTCCTTTTACTGAAATTGCTCAACAAGTCAAAAAACAGTATTACCTTCGTAAGCGTTTTCCCCCTACTCAATTTTGGGAATCAAATAATGATAGGATCAATGGCTCGAAAAACAGGCCTAGGAGTTCAGAAGGGGGGGTTGAATGAACTCCTTGGCATTTATAATTTTTGAAACCTTTAAAACAATTTTTACAAGCACCCGCTTAACTTAAATCCGAGTTATCAGATTTAAGGTATCTCAGTACCAAAAGCTGATTTCTCGATTAACAGTAAGTGTGCGGAAATAAACCGATTAATCAGTGAACAACATACGTAATAAATAAATGCAGTAATGTAAAAGTATAGAGTCAAGAGTTTGTTTATGGAAGTTCGCATATCAATATCCTACGTCTCCCATTCTTCCTTTTCAGGAAGGTTCCACTAGAAGATTTGATGTTTACAGCCTCTATAACCACCCAGTCACCGAGCCTCGCTCAAGATGAACTCCTAGCAATCTCCAATCAACAAGCAGGCACAGCTGCTGAATACAAGTAACAAGAATTTTCGAACTGCTTTCACAAAGTCAGTTCGTTACAGACTCAAAATGATAATACATGAAATACACAACTGTTTGAGACTGTAGATATTCTGGTTTCTATACTATGAAACACGATTCAACAAGGTGAACCAGAAGATGACTCGAAGATTGAAATTTAAGAATGCTTGAATGAAAGTTCATCGAGTTGTATCACTGGACTTCGAATGATTTTTCTATGAGAGTATCCAGTAACTGTGTGAGCTTTTTGTTTTTGAGAAAGCTTCGTGAGATTGTAGCGATTTCACAGAGTATGATGAAGAGTAGAATAATCGAGAGTGAGAGAGTATGCTGGAGCTTCTTCAATTTAAATTCCAGCTATTTATACCCTTTGATCTCAACGGTCATTAAAATCACCTAAGGAAACAAATCCCTTTTTGAATATATGTTCATCGCATATTCTGCTCCACAACAATGGTAGACTGCTTCGTCAGGGCCAAAATGTCGTATGTCCATATTTGGGTAAACATCGTATAACGTCCTCTGTGTACTGTACTATTTACCCAAAATAGCACTGACACTGTCTCCTTAATTCCAGGGAATTGTACGATTCAATATTCACCATTGATTCTTTTCAATTTGAATATAGATAGAATTTGAATCGATTCGTCGTTTGCGCCTGATTTTCTATTGATCAGTTCTTTCTTTCTTGAAGAAGATTGATTAACTCATCGCTGATCGAATATATATAGCTGTCACATCTGAATGCATAGAGACATCTGATTACTTGAGGTATCTGATTGTTTAACGAGATCTGATATATCCCCCCTTTGTAAGTTGTTGAATAGAAGAGATCTGATACCTTAACTGGTCACAATAATACGGACAGTTCTGTTGACAGACACCATCGCTTATTCAATAACGAAGTCTGATACGAAGACATCTGAATCACTCTAGATCACTTTCAACAGTAGACACCAAACCCGATAAACTGAATAAACTGACCCGATAACCCAACTGTTCCAAAACCCAAATCTGATCGAAATCTTTAACCTGATAAGATACACCTGATATCCACGAAGTCTGATTACTCGAATGTCATCGTTAAGTCCAATTCTTGTCTCATTTTTGTTATCACCAAAATTTATAAATTTTACTTTAACAATTTCTCCCTTTTTGGTGATGACAAAACTTAGCAGCCTTGAGACTTATATAGACAAAATTAATTGCGCAAAGTCTGCTGAAATATTATAAATATCCCATAATTGAACGATGTACAAAAATTTGTACAAGAACTGAAATAAAGTCCTAAAATTGTCTTTTGCCAGTGATCCAATATTTAGCGTCTCGCTTGGGAGGTAGATACGGTCCATAAGTTATACGACTAGCACCTGATCCACTTCCACCACTGTCAGGATGCCTTCTCTTTGAAGATCCACTTCTGTCACCTCTTCTCCCACCATCACCACCAGACTCACCACCTCTGTTACCTCTGCCCGTACTACCCCCACTGGGTCTATCTTGGTCATTGGGAGGCGGTTGAGGTCGGCTTCTACTGCCACCTTCCCCCTTTTGGCATCACCACCTCTATTAATGTAATCAACGAGGAAGCCAAGTTGGGTGAGAGGTTTAGATGATTCTCTTCGGCTTTCGCACGGAAGTCAAATAATTCACTGTGAACAGTAGCAACCTGCCCATCCAAGTCTTTTAACATAGCTCTTTGCTCTTTGACCTCCTTTATGATGTCAGCATTATCTAAGGCAACAGCAGTCACTTGGGTACTAAGATTCTGTTGAGATGTGAGAAAATCCAGCGACAGCAGGGTCTTTTGGTCATGAATATCTTTGCGAATATTGTTAAGCAAAGCCCTGTAAGCCCTGTCCTGTTCATCAAATTGTCCAGAAAATTGCTTCTCAAGATCTCGGATGTGCATTAAAAGTATATCCCTGAGATTATCTGCATCATCCTTACGCCTGATTTGCTCAAAATGAATTTGTTCAACTGAAGCGCGTAATTGAGCAAAGGCCTCTGTGAGATCGGTGGAGACAACTAGTAGAGAAATCTGATTATGCTCTATGTCATCCTCCAAAGGAATATCATCGGAACTAAAGTGCAAGGAGGAGTCAGCAGAGGAATTTGGACAACGGGCATGTCGATCAATATCCATCTTTACATCTTGATTGGCAGCATCTGAAGAAGTAATTAACTGTACATCGGAAGCAAAAACTGAAGCTGGAGAAAAAGAAATTTGCGGTAACTGTACACCTGTATCAAAAATATAAGTAGGGCCCAAAGAAGGTCTGATCAAAACTGTAAGCTGAACCGGAAATACTGAAATCAACTATGAGCAACCCATTAAATAGACTATATCTGCAAAACGCTGTACAAAACTGTTTACATCTTGATTGGCAGCATCTGAAGAAGTAATTAACTGTACATCGGAAGCAAAAACTGAAGCTGGAGAAAAAGAAATTTGCGGTAACTGTACACCTGTATCAAAAATATAAGTAGGGCCCAAAGAAGGTCTGATCAAAACTGTAGCTGAACCGGAAATACTGAAATCAACTATGAGCAACCCATTAAATAGACTATATCTGCAAAACGCTGTACAAAACTGAGACCATCCCCAAGAAGTAACTGTTGGCCTACGATAACAAAACTCTGAAACCGGCTGTACAACAGTAAGGGCGTGAAAAAATTTAGAGAACCTACTGGCAGCAGTTTCCCAGAGACAAAGAATTCAATAGCCTCTATGCATACATCTGCCCATATCTTCCGCATCATCTGGAAGAATTCACTAACAGGTGGAAGTGTGTCCACATAAGAAACCTGACGCGAAACTTCAAAATTGGAAGGGGCAACTGGCCTGGGATAGGCTTCCACAAATCATTTCCCTCTTGAATAACAAGTGACCCATCAACCGTGGTCATGGTTCTAAGCCAGCAAATATATTTGAAATTTGGGTTTGATCGGGTGACTATTGCGCCGCGATCATGCTGTCTTCCCTCAAAAATTTGTGAGCAACACGTCTTCTCCCACGTAAGACCGTGTGCTAGCATCTGTTCTTTCAACTCTTCTAACACAAACAGATGAAGATCTGATAACCAATCCAATACTTTGAGATCAGTGGCTAAAGAACCATCACTAGAAACAAACTTTGATTTACGAACCTCCAAAAACTTCCGGATCAACAGCTCCCTATATTGTGTAAGTATATACATTTTCCTGTGAAGAGCTACCCTCGTAGAGTCTGCTTCAGCCCATGACAAAACGAGTTCCTCTTTAGCATATATATCCTCTATCTTCAAATTTGCTAACTTCTTGAAGCTAAAAGAATTGAAAAATCTATCTACCTCATCGATCACCTTCTCGCGCAACTGTACAAGCAAATTAACGTTTGCAAGAATCAGAGAAAAAATTTCTTTGGGCGGGAATCCTTTAATCGGATCTCTTTCCAGAAGGGGTGCCTTCCCTTTATCTGCAGCAGGAATCTTGGGAAGACTGGCCTTGTACCAGTCCCCTTCATCGATCCCAGGAATTGAGATACTCTGTCCTAATTGAATTTTGGTCACTTCGCCAGTAGTGGACGGCAAGGAGCAACCATCAGGAATTGTCAATAAAATCTCCTCCAGAGTCATTGCCTCATCATCAGAGGTCTTTTCCTCAACAGTTGGAATAACATATGCTACCGGCTCTGTCACAAAATAATCTGTTGATGCATATATCTTGCTCGTAGTCTCATCAAATGTCTGCAATTGCTGCTCCGCAACACCTGTTTCATAATCAACTGTTTCCTGTTCTCCATCTGTCCCACTGGCTGATTCAACTAATCTATTAGCCTGTCAAGCAGCAAATTCCTCGTATGACAAATTAAACCAGTGCTCAACTTCATCAGCTTGTACAACTTCCTGACCCTCAACAACTGTTCCTTCTCCGACACCTGTTTCAAGGGGCTGTTCCCATTCAGTGGTTTCTGTTTCTTCCATCTGTGCAGTCTCCGCCAGAACCTGTGCAATAACATTATCAACTTCATCAGCAGTTGATACAGTTTCCCTCTCAACAGAGGCCCGCTTCTCAACATGCTCATCATCAGGGCTCTTTGGCAACCTCAGCCTTCTCTTTTTCGATATTCGCTTAGGCACTGGAGATTTCTCAGCAGGCACAGCTGTAGATGGCTCAAAGGTTTGAAGAGGAATGGCTTCCTGTGCAACAGACACAATATCCATATTGTCTTTTGAAGAAGAGGCTTTTCGTTTCGACGTCCGCTTCTTCTTGATAACAGCTGGCTCATCATCAGTAGCCGTTGGTCGCTTCTTTGACCTAGAAAATTTAGCAACACCGGGCTCATCTGCTTTGCCACGTGCATCGATAGTTTCGTTTGTAGCAATTTAGGTTTTTACTGTCTTTGCGGACAGAATCTTCAAAGGCGGGAAAGTTTCGCTTCTCCCATCGTAACTGTAGGGTCACCCTTCAGAAGTACGCATATCTGAGCCGTAAAACCCTTGGATTTCTTAAGAGTTTTGTCCACCATCTCCTTTAATACATCAAACAAGATTTTGCTCCAGTTTACCTGAATGCCGAAATTAATGGAAGTCATCATTAAAAATCTCTCATGCGTCACAGCATCAAAGGAACCTGCCTTCACGGGTACTGACTTAGCCAGAATATCGTTCAGCAAACGATATTCATATTTCATCAAGCGCTTCTTGCCATAGGTGGAGATAGGTTCGCCTGATTGAGAAAAGATGCTCCGAGCATCATACACCAAGTACTTTGGAACCTCAAATAAATTTACCAATCCCTCTGTTGGTAACCCAAACACGCCTGCAAACCTGTCCTCAGAGATAACTACAACTTTGCCTGAAACTTCACAAGTAATGTCCCCGTCTTTTACCATGGCTGTATCAAAGAACTGCCCCAGTTCCCTTTAGTATAGAATCGATGGGCATCCCAGAAATCCCTTAAGACTGCTAGATTCAAGAGTCTTGAACATACTGACCATTTCAGCATTATCGGTGATTTCCAGAACGGAGTCGAAGTTGATCTGTAGAGCATTGGCGGTAAAAGATGATTCCATTGAGCTAGTAGATGAACAAGAGAAATGCCTGAAAGATTATCTGCAAATAGAACACACAGAGAGCAAACGCAAGAATACTAAAGAGTAATATTGCAAGGTAAGTGAAAATGAGAAAGGAAACGCCGTAAATAACTATGGAATTTTAAACGGTGAAAGATAGAGAAAATGTGGATGTGACGTTTCTCATGATGACAACCACGTGTCAATCATCCGACGGCGCGTACAATATTTGGAAAAGATTTTGAAAAGATTTTTACAAAATTGTGACATATAAAGAATATTTTAAAATGATTTTGAATTTTGACCACGAGGGTAAAAAGGTAAATAGACAACTGGTGCCAAATACTTAATACGTCACAACCTTAAGAGATCTGTTTAATGTATCAGCAGAGGTGTTGCGAGATCTGATCATGGATAAGCATCAACTGTGTATACATGACATATGAGTGTAGCCAGATCTCACATATTCAGTTGACTCAGCACTTATTAATTCAGATATCTCGTTCCCCCTTAAAGCTGAGACTCTCCCAAGTCTGATATTTTATCAAACCTGAATTCCACGATGTTCCCCCTAAACAGTAGACTCAGATTTGACAAAACCAGAAGCTGTTCAACTTGCGAATTTGTTAGCTCAAAACACAATCAAAGCAGTTCTAAGAGACCCAATAGATTTCTAAAATAAGAAAACTTAGCGTCAGGCATGGGCTTTGTGAAGATGTCAGCAACTTGCTGCTCAGTCGACACATACTCCAGCTTGACGTCCTTTTTGAGTACATGGTCCCTTATAAAATGATGCCAGATGTCGATATGCTTCGTTCTTGAATGCAGTACTAGATTTTGATTGATAGCAATAGCACTGGTGTTGTCACAGAGAATAGGTGCTTCAGAAGCATCAATGCCATAGTCCTTAAGTTGGTGTTGTATCCATAAGATCTGAGCACAGCAGCTTCCTGCTGCTAAGTACTCTGCTTCAGCAGTGGACGTTGCAATGGATGTCTGCTTCTTACTAAACCAGGAAATCAATCTATCTCCTAAGAATTTACAAGTACCGCTTGTGCTTTTAAGATCAACTCTACATCCTGCGTAGTCTGCATCACTATAACCGATTAGTTGAAAGCCTGAGTCTTTGGGATACCAAAGACCCACATTGGAAGTTCCTTTCAAATATTTTAAAATCCTTTTCACGGCTATGTAATGTGATTGTTTAGGCTCTGTTTGAAATCTAGCACACATACAGACAGCAAACATGATGTCTGGTCTGCTAGCAGTTAAGTATAGCAAAGAGCCAATTATACCGCGATAAAGAGATACCTCAATAGCAGTACCAGCTTCGTCTCTGTCCAGCTTGATTGATGAGCTCATTGGGGTCGCAGCTGCTGAACAGTTGTCCATGCCAAATTTCTTCAGCAGTTCTTTCGTAATTTGGCTTGGTTAATGAAAAATCCATTATCCAGCTGTCGAACTTGTAATCCCAGAAAGAACGTTAGCTCGTCCATCATGCTCATCTCAAATTTGTCCTGCATTAACTTAGAAAATTTCTGGCACAATTTGGGGTTAGTTGACCCAAAGATAATATCATCGACATAGATCTGAACTAGTAAGACATGATCAGATTTTACGAATTTAAACAGTGTCTTATCAACTATGCCTATAGTGAAATCATTCTCGAATAAGAATTTGGACAGTGTATCATACCAAGATCTGGGTGCTTGCTTCAACCCATACAGAGCTTTATCCAATTTATAAACGTGGTTTGGATATGTATGATCTACGAAGCCAGGAGGTTGTGCAACATACACTTCCTCTGTTAGAATGCCATTAAGAAATGCACTCTTAACATCCATTTGAAATACTTTAAAATATTTGAATGCAGCGTATGCAAGAAACATGCGTATAGCTTCTAATCTAGCTATTGGTGCAAAGGTTTCATCGAAATCTATTCCTTCCATTTGCCTAAATCCCTGAGCTACCAGTCTAGCTTTGTTTCTTGTTACTATTCCATCTTCATTCAGTTTGTTCCTGAAGACCCATCGAGTTCCTATAACTGAATGATTAGAAGTTCTAGGTACAAGTTGCCGTACGTTATTTCTCTTAAACCAATTTAGTTCCTCCTGCATTGCTTCTACCCAGCTTGGGTATGCTAAGTCTTCATATATTTTCTTAGGTTCTATATGCGAGATGAAAGCTGAGTCAAAATGATCATGCAATAGCTGGCTTCATATGCAAATAGGAAATTCGATGTTACCTATGACCTGCTCAGGTGGATGATTTCTATTCCACCGAAGATGAAGTCCAATTGGGTTTGCTTCCTGTTCTGCTTGGATGTCTTGCTGGATATCCACATTCGATGTCAATTGATGGTTCGCGTTCACATCTTGTGCCTCAGATGTTTTCTAGATACCAATTGATGTGAAGTACTCGCAACTGGTGCTTCAGATGTTGGTCGATGTATGGTGAGATCTGTTTGTGCAACATCTAGTGCATTTGTCACTTCAGTTCCAGCAGCAAGCACACTTGGAGAGATCTGATCCTGCGTTGAGTCAACGTTAGTCAAATCCATGACTACTGGATTACTTGTCAGATCTTGTTGAGCAGTGTTGTGCGGTGTGTCAAGTGCTGGTTCCATCTCTGCTGAATGTCTTTGTTGTGCCACGTCATCATCTGAGTCATCAATGCTGGATGATTCTAGACGTGTACATAGATCGTTAAGGCTCGCAGCTGAGTTGGATCTAAAACTTGTCTCATCAAAGACAACGTGTGCTGACTCTTCAACAGTTAGACTTCTATTGTTGAATACTCGATAAGCCTTGCTCACTGCTGAATAACCTAGGAAGATACCTTTTTCATCAGATTTTGCATCAAAAGCTGTTTGGTGCTTTTTACCGTTGTTATGAATAAAGCATCTACACCCTGAAACGTCCCTCTAACTACTACTGTTAAACCAATCATTTTAAAAGTATTTCTAATGCGGAAAAAGACTGGATAAATTTTTTTTTATATAAAACAGCTAATAACTCCAACTCACCCATGACTTTAAAATAAAGCGTAACAACTAGAAAAATATATAAATGAATACTCGAAACTCCTAAAAAAATAAATGTTTTAAAATCTGCGCAGTAATTAAAAATCATGCTAGGTCATCAAACTCTGTCCAATTAAATAAAACAACTTAAAAACAATGTATTTCACAGATCAAAACATCACTGTCAAACTCAATCGGAAAAACGCAGGTCGCTGGGTAAGTGCCAAGTTCGACTGCAGCCCACTCAGGAATCCTGCCCCTCGATCTCGATCTCGGCCTCATCTACATCCAACAAGCATAGTGAGTCTAAAGACTCAACAAGTACAAAACAGGAATAACGAGTAATAAAATAATACATGAAAGGCACTCCAGTACTCATCCGGAGCCCAGACCTGTCAGTTGGAAAGGCACTTCAGTACTTATCTGAAGCCCAGACCCATCGTTTTGATACGACAAGCGGAACGTCTCCCGACCCCATATCCGTCATAGAAAAACCACAATCAAGTCCCATCATTCAAAATTTTATTTTCCTCATTCATGCCTCAAAATAATTCCTCAAAATTCCTCAAAAAAAGTTTATTTACTTTAATCATAACCTTCTGCTCATGAAACATTTTATAAAAGTCAAATATGGCATAAAATAGTCAAACATACTGAATTTATAATTTTTGAGATTTTATACCATAATTAAATTCCGAAAATTTCATAAATCACAAAATGCTTAAAATGCTTAAAATAAACTGGAACCAAGCTTAAAACATCAAATAAAACAATTCACAAATTTTGGCAGCCCCTAAGACTCAAATTCCTAACTTTCCCGAAAATACCTCGAAAAGACCCATTCTGCGCGACAAAACCGTAAATATCAGATAAAATTTTTTTATTAACCAAATGACCTCAAACATGGACCCACGTAATACTAACTCGACCTAATTGACTCTAGAACAAATAAATCTAAAAAATAGTTACGGACGCGACCAACCCGACGTCTGCAACCACGCTGGTCACGCACAGGGGGCAAACCAGCCTAGGTGCTGTCAATTTCTCTAAACCGACCACTTCTTTCGACCAAAGGGCATGACCAGACACTAGACCAGACCCCCAAAGACCCCTGGACCTTCTCATAACCCTCCTAGACTCAAACCTTGGCCACAAACGAACCAAGCTCACTCAAACCCTAACTACACACCCTCCACGAAACCTCAACAACGCAACAGCCCCCTTTCACGCAGCCCCTCGTCTACCAAGGCCTCAAGGGCTCGGCCTGCTCTATCCAGGGGCAGTTCCTAGCCACACCTAGACCGTGCATGCTCACCCGTGTAAGAATTAAATTATGTTTGACTGAATAACATGATACTGAATGCGGAAAACGGATCAAGAATTACCTCAAGCCATTGATTCTGATGCGGAACTTTAAACAGCACGAGCAACGAACTGAAATTGCTACAGAGTCTTCTAAGCACTCCAGACCTCACAATAGATGGTGTGAATGATTTATGGTGTGTGTGCTTAGGGACCCTAGAGCCACTATTTATAGGTGATTTGTGCCATCAACAAATCTATCAAGATTGTGACAAATCTCGATAAGATACATCCTTAGGTATTTTGATTGATTCAAACTCTTATAGATTGTGCACATCTAAATCTTTCAATATTTGGCCACTTAATAAAGATAAAAAGATGTGCATGATCAAATCTCAATCAAAATCTATATGTGCCACTTAATGAGATAATATTTTTTATATGCAAATAAAATATTTCTAATAGTCTCCCACTTGGCACATATGTATCTCATCATCACAAAATGAGTAAACAAAATACACGAATGATGACGATAAGTCCCCTAAGATCGAGTATTATCTTCCATGTATCACGATGTATTATGTTCCTCTACAGATATAACTTAATGAATAAACCTCATGTTTATTCAAGGTCCAACTTTGGTGATATTTCTCAAACAATGAATGTGTACACAAAATATGAGAAACATCGTAATAGAATTTCATTAATAACTGAAAATTTTTATTACAACAATAATTACATAAGGTAACCTAGTCCCATTCTGTCTACATGATCCTTAAATTTTTGCGGTGGCATGCCTTTAGTCAAAGGATCGGCAATCATCAATTCAGTGCTAATGTGTTCAATGACCACTGTTTTATTTTTAACACGTTCTCTTATGGCTAAGTACTTTATGTCGATGTGCTTGCTTCGACTCCCACTTTTATTGTTTTTAGCCATAAAGACAGCAGCTAAATTATCACAGAATATCCTCAATGGCCTAGAAATGGAATCCACAACTCTAAGCCTAGAAATGAAACTCTTCATCCAAACACCATGTGAGGTGGCCTCAAAACAAGATACGAACTCAGCCTCCATAGTGGAAGTAGCAGTCAAAGATTGCTTTGCACTTCTCCAAGATACAGATCCACAGGCTAGCAAGAAAATATATCCTGAAGTGGATTTTCTTGAGTCCATGCAGCCAGCATAGTCTGAATCAGAGTAGCCAATAACTTCCAGATTGTCAGTTCGTCTGAACATAAGCATGTAGTCTTTGGTCCCTTGAAGGTACCTCAACACTTTCTTTGCAGCTTTCCAGTGGTCTAAACCTGGATTACTCTGATAACGCCCCAACATTCCAACTATGTATGCAATATCAGGTCTAGTGCAAACTTGAGCATACATCAAGCTTCCGACAGCAGAAGCATATGGAATGTTTTTCATTTGTTCTTTTTCAAAGTCATTTTTCGGGCATTGATCCAAATTGAATTGGTCGCCCTTCACGACAGGAGCCACACTAGGTGAACAATCTTTCATCCGAAATCTCTCTAAAACTTTGTTGATATAGGTTTCTTGAGATAATCCTAAGATCCCACGAGATCTATCTCGATGTATCTTGATGCCGATGACATAAGATGCATCACCCATATCCTTCATATCAAAGTTTTTAGATAGAAATTGTTTCACCTCATATAGCAAACCCATATCATTGGTTGCAAGTAATATATCATCCACATACAGAATGAGGAAACAAATATTGCTCCCACTAACCTTATGGTATATACATTGATCCATGACATTCTCGACAAAACCAAATGAAGAGATGACATCATGAAATTTTAAATACCATTGATGGGATGCTTGTTTCAATCCATATATAGATTTCTTAAGCTTGCACACCAAGTGCTCACCACCACTAGAGGAAAATCCTTCAGGTTGTTTCATGTAAACCTCTTCCTCTAGGTCACCATTGAGAAATGTTGTTTTCACATCCATTTGTTGCAACTCAAGGTCAAAATGTGCAACTAATGCCATAATAATGCGAAAAGAATCCTTCTTAGAGACGGGAGATAATGTCTCTTTATAATCGATTCCTTCGCGTTGAGTGAATCCCTTAGAAACGAGTCTTGCTTTATATCTTTCAATGTTGCCTAATGAGTCTTTCTTTGTCTTAAAGACCCATTTACATCCAATGGTTCGAGAACCATCAGGCAACGGAACAAGATCCCAGACTTCGTTCGATGCCATAGAATTCATTTCTTCATTCATAGCATCGTACCATAATTTTGATTCACTACAGCTTATGTCTTGTGAAAATGTTTCAGGATCACTATCGGCTCCAACATTAAAATCCTATTCTTGCTGATACACAAAATAGTCACTAGGTATTGCTGATCTCCTTATTCTAGTTGATCTTCTTAAGGTGTCACTTTGGAGAGTGTGTTGGTCAGCGGACTGATCAACATTTTCCCCTTGTTCCACTTGAACAATACGATCATCTAGATGTTATCAGCATTCTGTGGATTCTCATGTATTGGTTGTTCAACACCCATTGGATCTTGAGGGGTGCGAATGACCAATGGATCTCTCGAATAAGAGGGTTGATCATTAATGTGATCATTCTCAAGAATTATATCTTGGGAACTATCACTCCCACTAATCAAGTCATCCTCAAGAAATTTGGCATTTCTTGATTCCACAATCCTAGTGCTATGAGATGGACAATAGAATCTATACCCTTTTGATTTTTCAGCATACCCAATGAAATATCCACTTATAGTTCTTGGGTCTAGTTTCTTTTATTGTGGATTATAAACTCTTACTTCATACGGGCATACCCAAACGCGTATATGTTGCAAACTCGGTTTCCAACCTTTCAATAATTCAAATGGCGTCTTTGGGACGGCCTTGGTTGGAACTCAGTTTAATATATACACTGTCGTTTTAAGAGCATCTGTCCACAAGGACTTAGGAAGTTTGGAGTTGCTTTGAATACTCCTAACCATGTCCATTAAAGTTCGGTTTCTTCTTTCAGCCACACCATTTTGGTCTGGAGAACCAGGCATAGTATATTGGGCAACAATCCCATTTTCCTGAAGAAACTTCGCAAAAGGACCTAAAGCTTGTCCATTCTCAGTGTATCTACCATAATATTCACCACCTCTATCAGTTCTCACGATCTTAATTTGTTTATCACATTGTTTTCTACTTCAGCCTTAAAAGTGTTAAAGGCATCTAATGCTTCGTTCTTATTATGAAGCAAGTAGATATACATGTATCGTGAGTAATCATCAATAAAGATGATGAAATATTTCGGACTATGCATATCCATGTCTTGACAACATATATCTGAATGTATGATTTCTAATAATGTAGTACTCCTCCTGGCACCCTTTTTAGATTTGTTTGTCTGCTTGCCCTTAATGCAGTCAACACAAGTCTTGAAATTAGTAAAATCCAAAGTACTAAGTACTCCATCTTTTACTAATCTCTTAATTCTATCAATGGAGATATGCCCTAGTCTTCGATCCCACAAAATAGAGGAATTATCATTTATAACACATCTTTAAATACCCGCGTGAACATGCATAGTAGTGTTACGATTGTTTTGTAAAGCAATTGAAAAAAGACCATCAATCATTGTACCATTCCCAACAACATTGGATTTATAAATAACTTTATTGAATTATCCAAAAATTGGAAGGAATATCCAAATGATACAAGACTTGAAACTGAAATTAAATTCCTAGAATAACTAGGAACATAAAAAGTCTTTTCCCAAACTAAAACAAAAACACTAGCTAAATGCAGAATGCAAGTCCCGACAGCCTCCACATGTGAACGCATCTTGTTTCCAGAATAGATGCTTTGCTCACTTCCTATCGGCTTCCTTAGATTTTGCATATCCTGTAGGATATTTGTCACATGGATTGTAGAACCAGAGTCAATCCACCAAGTGTTATAAATCGTATTTACCATATTAGATTCATAACAAACAAAAGAGATAGTAATACCTTTCTTTTCAAGCTAATCCTTAAATTTAGTGCAATACTTCTTCACGTGTCCCTTGTTTTTACAGAAGAAACACTTGGATTCTTTCTTAATGTCAAGTTGGGGTGAAAGTTTTCCTTTCACCTTCCCCTTGACTTTGGATTGTTTGGAAGACTTCCCTTGTGCAGTTAACAGAACATTTTCACTGGTTTCCATCAACAACCTTCCTTCCTCTTGAACACATATGGTCAATAATTCATTGAGTGACCATTTATCTTTATGTGTGTTATAAGAGATTTTGAAAGATCCATATTGCTGTGGAAGAGTGCATAAAATGAAGTGCACAAGAAAGTTATCAGATATATCCACCTCAAGTGTTTTCAGCCGAGCCGCTATGTCCCTCATTTTCATGATGTGCTCTCGCACACCATTCACACTGGTGAGTCTAAGTGATGAGAACTCCATTATCAGGGTGCTTGCAAGAGCCTTGTCTGAAGTTGCAAATTGTTCATCAATGGCCTTAAGTATGTCCTTGACTTTGTCATGCCCTTCAATCGAACCACGAATACCGGTACATAATTTTGTCTTTATGAAAATAACGCAGAGGCGATTATATCGCTCCCACTTCTCATAAAGAGCAATCTCATCCGGTTCACTTAAGCCGTGGGTTCGTCTTTCCTTATGGCATAATCAATGTCCAGCCACCCTAAATGAAAGAGAATTCGTTCTTTCCAGACTTTGTAATTATCTCCCCTAAGTTCGGGGATATCACAATGCTTATCAGATAAATTACCAGGTTGTACAGCATAGAATAAATAAATAACATGCTTATCACTAAATGTTTTGAGTTAAAATCATATTACCAATGTAAATCATGAAAAACAAATCTAGCGACATAAAACTTGCCTGTGGGCTAAAGTCTTAATTCTATTAGATTTTTATAAAATTTTGATAAAACTATTAGATTAATTTTCCTTAACTCCTGTGGGTAAATTAAGAAATGTAGTCTAATATATTATCCTAATTAATTACACAAACATAACAAAATCCCTGTGGGGTAAAATTTATTATGCTCATATAATTAATCACAATTTATGTCCTTAATGTGATCCAAATCCTCTTAATGCATAATTTTTCATAATTAAGGATGCTGTGGCAAAACCTTAATTATTTAAAATTAAACGGTTCACTGGACGAAAATTTTGGCTTTACTAATATTTGATATAATAATTAAAATTTACACAATCAACATTGTCTAAGAGTTAATAGTCGGTATATGAAGGACTCTCTTAGATCTTGCATTCATATGTCAAAGTCATTATTACTATTCAAATCAGTGAAAACTTTATAAGCCAAAATTTTTATTTATGAAATTTAATTCGTTCATCAGTTATGGAGGCAATACACTAAATATGAACAAATTATCCTCATTTGCATATAGATAACATCAAACATAATAATTAATTGCATGCAAATAAGAAGATTAATCAGGATAAAATATTTCCAAAAATATGCAAAACATGCAAATATCCAAAATTTGGAAAACAAATTTATAGAAATCAAAATTTACCAAATTTCAAAATTTCAGAATAATGCAGCACTCAAACAGGCCCTTAATTTTGAAAATTCGAAAATCTCAAACTAGCCCCAGAAAAATTCCAAATTTCGAAATTTACCCCAAAAGAAACACAATTTTCGAAATTGACCACAAAGTTACCAAAACCTCAAAACCCTAACCCTCGTTTCCAAATCCCGCCGCCGTCGCCAAATTACGGCCAAACGTGAACGGCCGTCGACTACCTGAGGACGGTCGACCCCAACCGAACCTTCGCCGCCGTCCAAATCGCTGGAGTCGTGATGGATTTTTCTCATTAAAACGCACGATCGGTGCATCAAATTCGACAAATTCCGGCGAAATACAACGATTCATGGTCGATTCAGGATACCAATGAAATGAGAGCACAATATACGATCTTTCACCTCCATAGCCGCCTCCTGAATGACCTAGAATTGATCGAATTTTGGCCAAAATTGTTTGACAGTCGCGCCGATGAAGAAACGTCGCGATTTCACTCTCAAACCGGCGGTGGCGTGAAGTCGACCGTGAACGGGCTCTCGTTTGGTAACACCAATTTCCGGTAATGGGCGGCGGTCGGCGGCCATTTAAGGGTTGTCGGAAAATTTAGGGTTTATACACATAATTCGAAAATTGTACAAAAATTCAAAATTGGGATTCTTAAAATTTTAACAAATCAAGGCTGAGATAAAACCGCTCTGATACCAACTGTAAGAATTAAATCATGTTTGACTGAATAACATGATCTGAATGCGGAAAACGGATCAAGAATTACATCCAGCCATTGATTCTGATGCGGAACTTTAAACAGCACGAGCAACGAACTGAAATTGCTACAGAGTCTTCTAAGCACTCCAGACCTCACAATAGATGGTGTGAATGATTTATGGTGTGTGTGCTTAGGGACCCTAGAGCCACTATTTATAGGTGATTTTTGCCATCAACAAATCTATCAAGATTGTGACAAATCTCGATAAGATACATCCTTAGGTATTTTGATTGATTCAAACTCTTATAGATTGTGCACATCTAAATCTTTCAATATTTGGCCACTTAATAAAGATAAAAAGATGTGCATGATCAAATCTCAATCAATATCTATATGTGACACTTAATGAGATAATATTTTTGATATGCAAATAAAATATTTCTAATAACCCGAAGCCAAAGGAACCGAGGAGAAGCCGTGACACTCCATCCATGGCCGATCTCCCACCCTCAAGACTCCACTCCTTCCCACACGTCTAGATCTATGCATTGGCTGCCAAGTTCATGAAAAGTTTATGTTAAAATGTAAATCAAGCATCATATTCTGAATTTAAAACATCAAATCCTTTAGATCTACACACACAAATTAATATAGCTTGAAAGATGCATCAAGGATGCTTTGTACTTGCCTTAAACCTTGAAAAACTTACAACCAATATGATGCTTGTTGGGAGGATGATAGTCCCAAAATAGGATCAATGTAGTTCGAAACCGCTGCAAGAGTTCAGAGGGGGGGTTTAATGAACTCTTGGTATTTTAAATTTTTCAAAACCTTTTAAAAGTTTTACAAGCGTTGCTTAACTTAAATCCGAGTTACCAGATTTAAGGATCTCAGTTTAATCAAATCTCTCGGCCAACAAAGTATGTGCGGAAAAAGGCCGATTAATTTGTGAACATATAACTCAATGAATAAATGCATAATGTAAAGAGTAAGGGTTCAGAGTTTGTTTGTGGAAGTTCGGATATAAATATCCTACGTCTCCCCTTGTTCCTTTTCAGGAAGGATTCACTAGAAGCTTTGATTTGTACAGGCCTTCTGCACACACCCAGTCACACAAGCCTCACTTGTATGAACTCCTATCACCACTAACTACACGAAGCAGTCGCAGCTGCTGTTTTACAACACTTGTATAATTTTCAAACGGCTTTTGATAACGAGTTTGTTACAGACTCAATCAAAGATATAACAGTGAAATGCACTATGTGTGAGACTTTAAAATCTTTTGGTTTCAACAATGAAACTCGATTACAGAAATGTAACCAGAAGATAAACTCGAAGGTATATCAATGAATAGCAACGGTTGTGTTCTTCGAATCTTTGAGCTTTTAGAATAACTTCAATATGTAAGATAGCTCAGAAAGCAATTGGGCAGAGTTTCAGCAAATAGTGAGAGCGAATGATTAATTCTTCAATTCAAACTACTGGTATTTATAGTCTTCGCTCAGGTCATTTGAATAGCTAAGGAAACAAAATCCTTTTTGAAATTCTGATAATCTTGTAACCGTATACTCTGCTCCACTACAAGGTAAATTGCACACTGTCAGAGCAAAATTGTCGCCTTCTATATTTGTGCAATAACCGTGTAACAACCTCTGTAAATATGTACTATTTATCCAAAATAGTACCGATGTTGTCTCCTCAATTCCAGGAAATTGTACAATTCTGTTGATCATTTCCAATTTGAGTATCTGATCGTATTTGAATTTCTTTATTGCTTGTGCCTGAGATTCCTTCATCGTCGTTTAAGATCTTCCAGTTTTAAGGTACTTGAGAAAACGCAACGACTGGAAGTTTTAATACTTGAGATATACCAACGTCTGAATCCTTTCAAAAACTCATAGTTTGATTTTTAGGATTGAGCCAAACGCTGTCGTTTTAACTTATCTAAACGACGTAGTTTTGCTCTTCATCAATAAACACTCCAACGTCTGAATGACTGCGTCTCATATCACAACAATGACTGAATCTTTACTGTAGCTTGCGACTGATTGTATAAACTCACGTCTGAATCAATATAACCTGCGTCTGAAATTTCTTCACTGTAGCCAGCGTTTGAATATGCAACTTACTGTAGCTAGCATCTGAATTACCCAATGACTGGTTTACTGTAGCTCTCGCCTGGATTGCCTGTCGACTGAAAATTCAACTGAGAGAAATATCTTGCGTCTGAATGACCCATCGACTGAATGAAGACCAACTACTAAAACCCCGTAATCTCATCATCTGAAAAGACTTGTCGTCTGGATACTTAATCAACGTCCGAAAGTCCAAATTTAAATTGACATTTTGTTATCACCAAAACTATAAATTTTTATCCTAACAATTTCCCCCTTTTTGGTGATGACAAAACTAGCAGCCGAGATAAAAGAATGAGCAAAAATAAATTGCACACGGACTGCTGAAATTATAAGTTTCAATAACTGATAAATAGTACAAAAGATTTGTACAACGGAATCAACAACTGTTCTCTCCTAGTATCTCTTTCTCTTATAAGATCCACTGCTATGCCCTCTGCTCCTCTCTCGTTGTCTTTGTCTATCAGCTGAAAGAAGTCTTTCCACAACGCTTCTCCTGAGCACTAAATTCTAATAAATCATTGCGAGTAGCGGCCACTTTCTCAAAAATATATGTACTTTAGACCTCAAGCTCTTTAACTACCCGCCTGACATCCACTGTATCCATAGCAGCAGCGGCAACATGAGTACTACTGCTTTTGAGATGATTCGATATCCAACGATAAGAGCTTCTTCTGACTACGTGAATCCTTACGCAACGCCCCGAGCACTCTGTCTTGGTCATCTAGGCGTGCTGTAAGTCTCTGCTCAATGTCGTGGAGATGCATTAAAAGTATGTCTTTGAGCTTACCATCACCATCCCTGGCACTGATTTGATCAATGGAAGCTTGCAGCTGGGCTAATTCCTCTGTAACATCAGGCGTAGCAGCAACTGGTCGAGAGAATGCAGTATTAGCAGAATCATGATCATCGAAATGCATAGACGCATCTGAGCTAGAAGAGGAGAAAGAATGCTGATCTAATACCAAAGGTATCCTTTGGGCAACAAAATCTGTACTGGCAACTGAAGGAATATGCGGACTAACTGCTGAAGAAGAAAGAATCTGTACACTTCTCAAAACTGTTCTCTCTGAAGCAATAGATGCAACAAAACTGGTAATATCCACTGTAGGCAACCTACAGAATAAACTGTAATCAAGAAAAACTGTACAAAACTGAGAAATCCTCAAGGCAAGAACTGTAGGCTGACGGGGAGCAACACTAAAAACTGGTTGAGCAACTGGAAGAGATCTGCACAAATCTATTGACGCCACTGGAATCAATTTCCTTGAAACACAAAATTCAACAACCTCCAAACAAACATCTTCCCATCTCTTCGTCATGATCTTGAAAAACTCACTGACAGTGGGTAGAGTGTCTACATATGAGCACTGGCGATGAACTTCAATAAGAACAACTGGCCGTGGGATCTTCACCCAGTGATCGGCACATGGTTCAACAGCCCACACTCCATCAACACGAATCATCGTTCGAATCCAGCATTTGGATGGAGTGCTGGTGTTGTTTCTGGCAATGACTGCTCCACGATCACGAGTGTGCCCTTCAAAGATTTTTGAGCAGCACGTCTTTGTCCATGTAAAACCGTGTGCTATTGCCTGCTCCTTCAACTCGACCAAAACAAACAAATGAAGATCAGAAATGTAGGACCGAGCGATTGCCGCTTTACCAAAAGCTATAGCTGGTGGTAACGGTGCAACTCCAATCTTTTAAACCGTATAGCAACACAAGCGCCACGTTTCGATCTCTCTACCTAGCAGGTGCAATTATTGCACCTCAACAATCCCCCTCCCAATAATTGCACTCCTTGCAATCAATGGGAATCGAACCCGTGACCTTGGCTCTGATACCAATTGTAGGACCGAGCGCTTGCCGCTTTACCAAAAGTTATATCTGGTGGTAACGGTGCAACTCCAATCTTTTAAACCGTATAGCAACACAAGCGCCACGTTTCGATCGCTCTACCTAGCAGGGGCAATTATTGCACCTCAACAGGAAAGCATGGCTATGACCTTAAGATCAGTAGCAGAAGATCCGTCACCCGGCACAAAATTTTGCTTCCATGATTCTAGGAATTTTCTCACCAAAACTTCTCTATATTTCAACAGTATGTACCCTTTCCGTTGAAGAGCTGCTCGGGTCGACTCTGCTTCTCCCCAATACAGAACTTGCTCCTATTTCTTGGTCATATCCTCTACATTTATAGTCGCCAATTTCTTCAAGCTGAAAGAATTAAAGAATTGGTCAACTTCGTCTATCACTTGTGCTCTCAACTTTACAAGCAGATCGATGTCTGCACAAATTAAAGAGTAATGCTCCAGATGTGGCCTGCCCTTAATTGGGTCCTTCTGCTTAAGGAGTTCTTTCCCTTTATCATCCACCTTAATTTGCGGGAGACTGGCCAGATGCCAGGTCCTCTCATCAACACCAGGGATTTTGATCTCCTTCCCCATTGTAATCTTTGTAATTTCCATGCCTGCAGAAGGCAATGGAACGTCGACCGGAATAGACAAGATGATATCTTCCAGCGACATAGCTTCGTCTGCATCATACGCTCATCCACCGCCTGCTCACCATCACCACTCATCTCCTCGTCTGCCGGATCCTCTACAAAAGTCTAAACCTGTTGATCCCTAACACCTGTTCCAAAATCCATTGTTTCAGCATCAGTGTCTGTTCCAACTATTCTCCCAGCTGTATTAATCTCTGTGAAGACATCAACTTGTTCCATTTCCTCATCTGTGTCACTGGCAGTGACAACTGGCCTCTCAGCATCCAGTTGGGCCATTATGTCCTCATAAAGGAGATTAAACCATTGTCTCTCTTCAGCAGTTTCAGCTGGTTGATCTTCACCATCAGTTGTAGCAACTGAATCCAGTTGATTCAGTACTTGTTCAATGATTACGTCTGGATCATCAGTTGAAGCCTCAACGACTGGTACAACTTCTTGTTGTCCTGCAACTGGTTCATCGAGTGGTTCTTTTTCAGAAGACTCAGGATCATCCACACTTGCAACATTTCCAATAGCTGTTCCCTCATCAATACTGTCATCTGCTGGTCCTCCCACCTGTTCATCCAAATTCTCAACGGCTGATTTTTTTTCAACATTAATTTCATCATCAGTCTCCAGAAACAACCTCCGTTTTCTCTTCTGAATTTTTCTTTTGGGCACTGGAGATTGTTCAACTGGTGCATCTGCAGTAGCCTAAAAAATTTGAAGAGGCACTGCCTCTTGGGCTACAGCCACAGTCTCCATTGCGACTGGTTTACCCTTGGTGGTCCTCTTCTTCTTCACCATCGGTGCCACCGCAGTATCAACAGCTGGTCGTTTCAGAGACATGGCCTTCTTAGCAGGGGTTATCTTCAACTTTGGAGAATCTGTGATCTCCTCTCCACCAACCTTTTCATTTATAACAAAATACCGGTGCACTGTTTTCTCATTCAAAACTCTGGGAAGGGGAAATGCTTGGGATTCACCCAACTCCAATCCTGGTATATTTTTCAACAAGACACAGATTTGAATTGCGTACCCTTTGGCGTGCCTGGAGCCTGGAGTAACCATTTCCTTCAAGACATCAAACAACAGCCGGCTCCAGTTCACTTTCACGTCGAAGGTAATAGCAGTCATCAACATAAATCGCTCACGGGTCACTGCATCAAATGAACCTGCTTTGACGTAAATTGTTTTCGCCAGAATATCGCTAAGAAGGCGATACTCTATTTTCATTTCCTTCTTCAAACAGGAAATACTGACTTTCTCCTTGGATATAGAAAAGAGACTCCGAGCATCAAACACCAAATCTTTAGGTACCTCTGAAAATTCTGTTAAACCCTCTGTCGGTAGTTCGAACGTCGCAGCAAACACTTCCTCAGAAATCTCAACGGCTTTTCCCTTAATGGTGCTGACCACCATCCCATCTCTCACCGAACTGTTTTCAAAGAACTCGATGAGATCAGCTTCGTAGAAAACTGCGGGACACCCCAGAAAGTTTTTCAACCCTGTCGCAATAAGCGATTCAAACATCTGCACTAGTCCCGCATCGTCGATAGCAAAAATTGAGTCGAAATCAATGTGGTGACTGCTGCTTATCAGAGATGATGCCATCGTCATCGGTAAACGAGATAAGAATGCCTGAAAAATATTGCAGAAGACACACGAGCGAATACGAGAATACGAGAGAGCAAGGGTTGCAAGGTAAAAGAAGATGAACAGTAGACGCCGTAAATATAAGGAATACGAAAAGGTAAAGAAATGGGAAATGGTGTAGATGTGACTTTTGGAATGATGACAAATCCACTTGTCACATATCCAATGGCGCGTACAATTTTTGAAATGATTTTGAAGATATTTTAAAAATATTTTACTCGTATAGTGTAAAAGGTTTTTCAAAAATATTTTAATCGAACAAGGTACAAAGTTAATAGATGCGCGCCAATATTTATAAAGTCACAACTGCTGCGTCTGGTTTTAATAACATCGCAGCTGGTTTTTAATGTTTCGCAAGGAACGAACAGTATCTGGTCACAAATAAGTATCGACTGTGTATATGCAACATCTGAGTGTGTCCAGACACAACATATTCAGTCGAAGTCACACTTAATAATCCATATCCTGGTTCCCCCTGTGACTGGTATTTTCCCAACGCAAGATGCTTCCCTCAGCTGGGCATCTACTGTTCCCCCTGAACAAAAGACTTGCAGCTGAGTTAGGCAACGGCTGACAGCCTGCAAAATACATTAGCTCACAGACATCAAGGCAGTTCAAGAAGACCTAATATGTTCCTAAAATAAGAGAACTTAGCGTCTGGCAGAGGTTTGGTGAAGATGTCAGAAACTTGCTGCTCAGTCGACACGTACTCCAATCGGACGTCCTTCTTTAGCACGTGGTCCCTGATAAAATGGTGCCTGATATCTATGTGCTTTGTTCTTGAATGCAGTACTGGATTCTGGGTAATCGCAATCGCACTAGTGTTGTCGCAGAGAATAGGCGCTTCAGAAGCATCAATGCCATAGTCCTTCAGCTGATGTTGAATCCATAATATTTGAGCACAGCAGCTGCCAGCTGCGAGATACTCTGCTTCAGCTGTTGACGTTGCAATTGACGTCTGATTCTTACTGAACTAGGAGATCAGTCGATCCCCTAAGAATTGACAAGTTCCACTGGTGCTCCTGCGATCAATCCTGCATCCTGCGTAATCTGCATCACTATAACCGATTAGTTGAAAGCCTGAGTCTTTGGGATACCAAAGACCCACGTTGGAAGTACCCTTTAAATATTTCAATATTCGCTTTACAGCTATGTAATGCGATTGCTTTGGCTCTGCTTGGAATCTAGCACACATACAGACAGCAAACATGATGTCTGGTCTGCTAGCAGTTAAGTATAGCAAAGAGCCTATAATACCACGATACAATGATACCTCTATGGCAGATCCAGCTTCGTCTTTATCCAACTTTTTCGAAGAGCTCATAGGGGTTGCAGCTGCTGAACAGTTGTCCATACCGAACTTATTCAGCAATTCTTTCGTATAATTCGCCTGGTTAATGAAGATACCATTTTCCAGCTGGCGAACTTGTAAGCCCAGAAAGAATGTCAGCTCTCCCATCATACTCATCTCGAATTTATCCTGCATTCACTTAGAAAACTTCTTGCACAGCTTGGGGTTGTTGACCCAAAAATAATGTCATCAACATAAATCTGAACTAGTAAGACGTGATCATCTTTACAAATTTAAACAACGTCTTATCTACTGTGCCTATAGTGAAGTCATGCTCAAGTAGGAACTTGGATAGTGTGTCATACCAGGCTTTGGGTGCTTGCTTCAACCCATATAGAGCCTTATCCAATTTGTAAACAAAGTCTGGATGTGTATGACTTAAGAAGCCAGGAGGTTGTGCAACATACACTTCCTCTGTTAAGAGGCCATTTAGAAAGGCACTCTTAACATCCATCTGAAAGACTTTAAAGTCTTTAAATGCAGCATAGGCTAAGAACATGTGGATGGATTCTAATCTTGTTACTGGTGCAAAGGTCTCATCAAAATCTATTCCTTCCATTTGTCTAAATCCTTGTGCTACCAGCCTAGTTGTATTTCTAGTTAGTATGCCATCTTCATTCAATTTGTTCCTAAAGACCCACCTATTCCTATGACTGAATGATTACTAGGTCTAGGTACAAGTGTCCATACATTATTACGTTTAAACTGGTTGAGTTCTTCCTGCATAGCATCTATCCAGCTTGGGTCAGCTAAGGCCTCATCTATTTGCTTAGGTTCTATATGCGACAGGAGATTCGAAATAATCATGAGATAGCTGGCCTCGTGTGCGAACAGGAGATTCGAAATTACCTATGACTTGCTCGGGTGGATGATTTTTATTCCACCGGAGATCAAGTCCAATGGGATTTGTTCCTTGTTCCCCCTGTGTCGCTGGCTGGTTTGAAACGGCTGGATCAGCAGACGCCAATTGATGTTGAGCATTGTTGGTTTGTGCGTCTACTTCCAGCTGGTGAGATGTGCTTGCGACTGGTTGTCCAGACGTTGGTCTTAAAACCGAGTGATATGATGTGCTCACGCCTGGTTGTCCAGTTGGTGATGATGATATGCTTGCGGCTGGTACTTCAGGCGTTGGTCTTGAAACCAATGGAGAGTAGTTTACGACTGCTTGTGCAGCGTCTGGTTTCTCAACGTCTGTTTGAGCAAAATCTAATTGATTTTCGTCTTGTTTAACATTTGTCGCTTCATTCCCACCAGCTGGTGCACTTGGGGCAATATGAACCTGCGGCTGATCCACGTTAGTTAAATCAATAACTACTGGATTACCTGTCAGATCCTGTTGATCATTGTTATGCGTTGTGACCACTGCTGGTTGTTCTTCCTACTCTGAATATCTTTGTGGCACGTCGTCGTCTGATTCTTCAAGACTTGTTGACTCCAGAAATGAACACAAATCATGTAAGCTTGCAGCTGAATTTGACATGAAGCTGGTTTCATCAAACACCACGTGTGCTGATTCCTCAACTGTCAAGCTTCGATTGTTGAAAACACGATACGCTTTGCTCACAGCTGAATAGCCTAAGAAGATACCTACATCAGATTTAGGTTCAAAGGCTGTTAGATGCTTCTTGCCATTATTATGAATGAAGCATTTATACCCAAACACCCTGAAGTAAGAAATATCAGGTTTCTTGCCATGCCAGATCTCATATGGGGTTTTATTATGAATCCTATTAATCATCGATCTGTTTTGAGTGTAACACGCTGTGTTAACTGCTTCTGCCCAGAATTTTTGTGAAATACCGGAATATGCAATCATAGATCTAGAAGATTCTTTTAAAGTGCGGTTTCTCCTTTCAGCTAACCCGTTTTGCTTAGAAGTTCTAGCTGCTGAAAGCTCATGCTTTATTCCTAAGTCTTCCAGATAAGAAGTCAATTTAAAATTTAGAAACTCAGTACCACGATCACTTCTTATCCGGTTGACTGAACAAGATCAGTCATTTTGTAAACGTTTCAAAAGGCGTATCAGCTGGTCGACGGTTTCAGATTTTGCTTTTAAAAACAACACCCAAGTATATTTAGTAAAATCATCAACAACTGCAAGGGTGTAATTCGTTCCCCCTAAGCTCATTACTGAAATAGTACAAAAAAGATCCATATGCAAGAGCTCAAGGAAACAGGTAGAACGTTTTCCGCCTTTATTTTTGAAAGTAGATTTTATTTGCTTACCCAGCTGACATGCTGCACAGATCTTATCCTTAGAAAAACTAATTTTTGGTAGACCATAAACCATATCATGTTGACTCAAATTAGCAAGTGTTTTGAATGCAATATGATTCATTATTTGATGCCACAGCCAGCTCTTGGAAGAACCAGCTGCAAGGCACAAATGCTCAGATTCCAGCTGATCTGACCAATTGATTATGTAGGTATTCCCCGAACGTTTTCCTACCAATACAGTCAGACCACTTGGACTCTGAACTGTCCATGTGTGTTGTTGAAACTGGACTATGTAACCTTTGTCACACAGCTGACTAATGCTAATCAAGTTATAACGAAGATTATCAACAACTAGAACGTGTGATATAGAAATGTTACCGTGGATAAGCTTACCCTTACCCACAGTGTTACCGTATGCGTTATCACCAAAGACTATCTTTGCGCCTTTGTGTGGAATGACGTATGATAGCAGCTTTCGATTTCCTGTCATATGTCTTGCACAGCCGCTGTCCAGGTACCATAAGTTTGATACATCAGCTGGTTCGTACCTGTTAACCTGCAATCATAAAACCAGCTTTTGGTACCCAATTTTACTTGGGTCCAGATCGAATTACCCCTTTCGGGACCCATACTTGAATTACCTTAACAGTTTTCCGAGTATGCGGGTCCACAAAGGTCTGTGCATAATTGTGAGATCTGTTGAGTTTCGATTTCATCTACTAACCACTTAGATCTCTCCTCGGCAGAGTCTTTGTCCAACCATATTTTGCCTTCCTTGAATTACGCCTCGGTTGGTTGGGAACAAAAGACTTGGAACCAGCTTTCTCTTTATCCTTGTCCAGCTTGTTCTTTAGCCAGCTGGGCTTGGAATTCTCAGGTATTTCAAAACCGATACCAGCTTTTCCATTATCGTTCAACTTGGGAGAGTTCTGGTTATCAAATGTTATCGACTCATAGCAGTCATATATCACGTTGGCTGACAAAGCTCATCTTATTGAACTTGTCATGTGCCGGCTGTGATTGAGTACTTGTTTCTCCTTCACTGCTTTCACTACTATTGAAACCCAAACCAGTTCTATCGTATACTGATTTTTGGATTTCATGCAGCTTGTGGAGAGCACGTGCCGATTGGTTCCAGGAGCTCATTTCTTTAGTTAATTTTTCAACTTCAGCCTTGAGCTCACTGGATTCGTTTCTCAACAAATAATTTTCTATCATAAGCTTAATCATCTCAGTCTTCAAACTGTCAATATTCTCAATCTCCTCAGAACTTGATTCAATCGAACTATTTTTCAGACTTATGTTTTCGGCCTTGATTTCCACAAATGAATGAGAAAGCTTCCTGTACTCTTTGACCATGTCATTTAGTGCACTGACAAGGTCTTCTCGTGTAAATTCAATGTTGGAGAAGTCAAATACCTCGTCGTCAGATGTTTGGTCAGCCATTAGGCGGTGAACCTCCTCTTGTTCACTATCACTTGATGAAGAACTGCTGGATGTTGAGTCTGAGTCCGTATCTGCCCAGCTTTTGGTGCTTTCTCCAGCAACCAGCACCTTTGGATCGTACTTTCTGCTAGGATTATTATCAGCTCTTGCTCTAATTCGCCTATCCTTAGATCTTTCTTTGTATCTTTCAGCTGTCTTCTTATCATCCTTGGATCTGTCGTCACTCTTCTCATCCCTTCTGATTCGATCCTCCTTTTCATCTCTTCTATATCTTTCTTCCTTCTTGGGCCTGTTGCAATCAGCTGCAAAGTGCCCTGTACGATCACAGTTATAACATTTCATATCAGAAACAGCTTTATCAGATTTATGAAAATTATTGTAAGGAGAGGAAGGGTTAAAAGATCTTCTCAAGTATTTCCCAAACTTCTTAACGAAGAGGGACATGACGTCGTCGCTGAGTTGATCAGCTGTATTGCTTGTGCTTGGAGAGCATTGTTCAGTAGTAGTCGCTGCCAATGCTTTCATCGGCTGAGAGGTAGATGGACCAGCTTCTGCTCTTGTTTCCAACTCGAAATCATAAGCTTTGAGGTTGGAAAATAGATCGTGAAGTTCTAGCTGGTTCAGGTCCTTTGATTCCCTCATCACCATTGTCTTCACGTCCCACTCTCTGGGCAATGCTCTAATCACCTTCAGCGCCAACTCTCTGTTGTTGTATTCTTTGCCCAGACTGTTTAGTTCAATCACCACGGCGTTGAATCTCTCATCAAACTCTGTCATTGTTTCTCCATTCTTCATTTTCATGGACTCATACTTCTGCTGAGCAACTGTCAGATTGTTCTCCTTCGTCTCGTCACTTCCCTCACAGATTTGAGTCAGCTTTCCCAAATGTCTTTAGCTGTGGCGCAGGTTTTGATTTTGCTGAACATGTTTTTGTCCTTGTCCAGCGTCTTGTAAAGAATATCCCTGGCCACATTATCCAAGTTGGCTTTCTTTTTGTCTTCACTTGTATACTCATGTCTCGCCTTCTCAAGGAATTGAGGCTCGCCATTGGATATAGCAAAAGCTAGATTAGGCTTCATAATCTTCAGCGGCCCTTCAGTGAGGACTACCCACATTTCATCATCTAGAGCAGCAAGATGTTCTTGCATGCGTATCTTCCAATCGTCATAATCTTCCCTTGAAAACATAGGAATCTTGTTGTGAGAAGTCATTTTAATATATGAGATAAAGCACAAAAGACAATTGTTCAATACAGAGATACATAGGCTCTGATACCAATTGATAGTCCCAAAATAGGATCAATGTAGTTCGAAACAGCTGCAAGAGTTCAGAAGGGGGGGTTGAATGAACTCTTGGTATTTTAAATTTTTTGAAACCTTTTAAAAGTTTTACAAGCGCTGCTTAACTTAAATTCGAGTTACCAGATTTAAGGATCTCAGTTTAATCAAATCTCTCGGCCAACAAAGTATGTGCGGAAAAAGGCCGATTAATTTGTGAACAGATAACTCAATTAATAAATGCGTAATGTAAAGAGTAAGGGTTCAGAGTTTGTTTGTGGAATTTCGGATATAAATATCCTACGTCTCACCTTCTTCCTTTTCAGGAAGGATTCACTAGAAGCTTTGATTTGTACAGGCCTTCTGCACACACCCAGTCACACAAGCCTCACTTGTATGAACTCCTAGCACCACTAACTACACGAAGCAGTCGCAGCTGCTATTTTACAACACTTGTATAATTTTCAAACAGCTTTTGATAGCGCGTTGGTTACAGACTCAATCAAAGATATAACAGTGAAATGCACTATGTGTGAGACTGTAAAATCTTCTGGTTTCAACAATGAAACTCGATTACAGAAATGTAACCAGAAGATAGACTCGAAGGTATATCAATGAATAGCAACGTGTGTTCTTTGAATCTTTGAGCTTTTAGAATAACTTCAATATGTAAGATAGCTCAGAAAGAAATTGGGCAGAGTTTCAGCAAATAGTGAGAGAGAAGGATTACTTCTTCAATTCAAACTGCTGGTATTTATAGTCTTCGCTCAACGGTCATTTGAATAGCTAAGGAAACAAAATCCTTTTTGAAATTCTGATAATCTTGTAACCGTATACTCTGCTCCACTACAAGGTAAATTGCACACTGTCAGAGCAAATTTGTCGCCTTCTATATTTGTGCAATAACCGTGTAGCAACCTTTGTAAATATGTACTATTTACCCAAAATAGTTTCGATATTGTCTCCTCAAATCCAGGCAATTGTACGATTCCGTTGATCATTTCCAATTTGAGTATATGATCGTATTTTAATTTCTTTATTTCTTGCGCCTGAAATTCCTTCATCGTCGTTTAAGATCTTCCAGTTTTAAGGTACTTGAGAAAACGCAACGACTGGAACTTTTAATACTTGAGATATACCAACGTCTGAATCCTTTCAAAAACTCATCGTCTGATTTTTAGGATTGAGCCAAACGATGTCGTTTTAACTTATCTAAACGACGTAGTTTTGCTCTTCATCAATAAACACTCCAACGTCTGAATGACTGCGTCTCATATCACATCAACGACTGAATCTTTACTGTAGCTTGCGACTTACGGTAGCTAGCATCTGAATTACCCAACGACTGGTTTACTGTAGCTCTCGCCTGGATTACCTGTCGACTGAAAATTCAACTAAGAGAAATATCTTGCGTCTGAATAACCCATCGACTGAATGAAGACCAACTACTGAAACCCCATAATCTCATCATCTGAAAAGACTTGTCGTCTGGATACTTAATCAACGTCCGAAAGTCCAAATTTAACTTGAATTTTTGTTATCACCAAAACTATAAATTTTATCCTAACAGAGGAGGGTGGAGGAGCACCACTAAAACACACCAAAGGGGGTGTTAGAAGCTTCAAAGGTGGATGAATCCTTGAGGAGAGGTGACAAAAAATTATGAGCACAAGGGAGGGGAGGGGCGGCGGCTCAACTTGAGGCTTTAGGGTTGTGTCTCTCGTTTTTTTTTTTTTTTAAATAGGAGGGCCGAAAATCTGATGGTAACAATGAGGGGAAGGGTTGAGTTTAGTTTTAAATAAGAAGGGAGTGTTAAAGTTGCTAAACACAACTTAAACAAGTGCTAAAATATTTACATCCCCTTCCTACCTTGTAACTTTGGAAAATTAGTGTTAGAAATAGGTGCAATTGTGTAAACTTGTATTTTTTTGTACCAAAAGTGCTAATAATCTAAA
This sequence comes from Dorcoceras hygrometricum, assembly GCA_001598015.1. Classification (NCBI taxonomy): domain Eukaryota; kingdom Viridiplantae; phylum Streptophyta; class Magnoliopsida; order Lamiales; family Gesneriaceae; genus Dorcoceras; species Dorcoceras hygrometricum. Next base: position 30,895 of record KQ993808.1, on the reverse strand, counting down.
AGAATGAAATTCTCAATCCCTCATGGTTTGCAAAAATTTAGAAGTATTTCAAAAACAAAATTCCTTTCCAATGTTCACCTTCTAAAAATGAAAGTTTCAAGGCATGGGGCATTACTTCGAGAATGAATTTAAAAAATAAGAGTCCTCGGTGTCCTCGTCAACTCCTTTCCAACCTCGCATCATCTAAATCATGAATCTCGAAAAGAACTCAATGTCGGAATTAAAAAAATCAAATAGCATAACTCATGCGAATAAATAAATAAAATAGTAAGGCATGCGATTTAGGTAGAAAAATTCCTAGGCGTTACAATTCTCTCCCCCTTAATAAGAATTTCGTCCATGAAATTCGAAAACTTACCGAAAAGATCTGGGTAGCGCTCCTTGATATCAGCCTCTACCTCCCACGTGGCCTCCTCCTCGAAGTGATTCAGCCATTGGACCTTGACCAGAGGAATAGTCCGGCTGCGTAGCTTCCGATCCTGCCGGCCTAATATACGAACGGCTCGCTCCTCAAAAGTCATCTGTGGCATCAACTGCAGGGGCTCAAAGCTCATGCGAAGGGTTAGGGACGTATTTCCTAAGAATGGAGATGTGGAAAACGTTATGCACGGACGCTAAGCTTGGGGATAAAGCTACACGATAAGCTAATTTCCCCACTCTGTCGAGGATCACGAAAGGTCCTATGTAACGGGGTGCAAGCTTGCCCTTCTTCCCAAATCTCATAACACCCTTCATCGGAGCGACCTTCACGAAGACATGATCTCCCACCGCAAACTCTAGGTCTCTCCTCCTCGAGTCGGCGTAACTCTTCTATCGACTCTGGGCAGTCCTCATCCTCTCCCTAATCCTCATCACTGTGTCGGCCGTCTGCAGGACTATCTCAGGCCCTAACTCTGCTCGCTCTCCTACCTCATCCCAGTGAATGGGTGATCTGCACTTCCTCCCATAGAGTGCCTCATCATGATCTCCCACCGCAAACTCTAGGTCTCTCCTCCTCGAGTCGGCGTAACTCTTCTATCGACTCTGGGCAGTCCTCATCCTCTCCCTAATCCTCATCACTGTGTCGGCCGTCTGCAGGACTATCTCAGGCCCTAACTCTGCTCGCTCTCCTACCTCATCCCAGTGAATGGGTGATCTGCACTTCCTCCCATAGAGTGCCTCATAAGGTGCCATACCGATGGAAGCCTGAAAACTGTTGTTGTATGTGAACTCTACTAGAGGTAGTTTGGCTTCCCAACTCCCTTGGAAGTCGATAGCACATGCACGAAGTAGATCCTCTAATGTCTGGTTCACCCTCTCTATCTGCCCATCGGTCTGGGGGTGAAATGCCGTGCTGAACTGTAGCTTTGTCCCCAAAGAAGCATGTAGACTCCTCCAAAACGCAGAAGTGAACCTAGTATCTCTGTCTGATACGATCGAGACTGGAATCCCATGCAGCCTGACAATCTCCCGGATATACAATTCAGCGTACTGAGTCATGGTGAACGTGGTCCTCACTGGTAAGAAATGTGCTGATTTTGTGAGTCGGTCCACAATCACCCAAATGGAGTTTGATCCTCTAACTGTCCTCGGCAATCCCACGATAAAATCCATCGAGATGTTCTCCCACTTCCACTCAGGAATAGGGAGTGGCTTCAGTAACCCAGCTGGTATCTGATGCTCGGCCTTGACCTGCTGGCAAGTCAAACACTCAGACAAAAAGCGATTTATGTCGCGCTTCATGCTCGGACACCAATACAATTGCTGCAGGTCCTTATACATCTTCAGGCTCCTTGGGTGAACAGAGTAAGGTGCTGTGTGAGCCTCTGACATAATCAGCTATCTCAGTGAGTCTCCTGAAGGAACCCAAAAACGACCTCTATACTTCACGTTCCCATCACTCACGGTGTATAGTCTGCTGCCCTTCTCCTCATCTCTCAGTCTACACTTCTTTAATCGTTCATCGCCAGCTGACCACAGAGGATGCGGTCCAGAAGTGTAGACTGTACTGTCAGAGTGCTCAATCTCGGTGCTCTACCAGCTGTATAGATCTCTAAACTGAAGCTCTGAATCTCTCGCTGCAGCGGTCTAGATGCTGACATGTGTGCAATAACAGCTGTCTTCCTACTCAAAGCGTCAGCCACTACATTAGCCTTCCCCGGATGATAATTGATCTCGCGGTCATAATCTTTCACCAACTCTAGCCACCTCCTCTGCCTCATGTTCAGCTCCTTCTCGTGAAAAAGTACTTCAGGCTCTTGTGGTCGGTGAATATCTTGCATTTCTCCCAATAAAGATAATGCCTCCAAATCTTAAGTGCAAAGACAACTGCTGCTAGTTCTAAATCATGCGTCGGATAATTCTTCTCATGTACTTTCAACTGTCGGGAGGCATAAGCTATCACTCTGTTATTCTGCATCAATACTGCACCTAGGCCTAGCTTAGACGCGTCTGTGTAAAGCACATACTCCTCTTGCCCAGATGGCATGGCTAAGACTGGGGCTGATATGAGATCTTGCTTCACGGTATCGAAGCTCTGCTGGCACTCTGGACTCCAAATGTATCTGGCATTCTTCTTAGTCAACGTAGTCAAGGGCACTGCGATAGATGAAAAGCCCTTGATAAACTTCCGGTAATATCCTGCCAAACCAAGGAAACTGCGGATCTCAGATTCATTCCTCGGTACAGCCCACTCTCTGACTGCCTCAACCTTAGACGGATCCACCTCTACTCCATTGCTGGAAATGATATGCCCAAGGAACGCCACTTTCTCTAGCCAGAACTCACACTTGCTGAATTTTGCATATAACTGGCGCTCCCTCAGGACTCGAAGTACTGTCCTCAGATGTCGACTATGCTCCTCCCTGCTCTGAGAATAGATAAGAATATCGTCAATGAATACGATGACGAACTGATCCAGATACGGCTGAAATACGCGGTTAATGAGATCCATGAAGACCGCTGGTGCATTCGTCAACCCGAAGGGCATCATCAAGAACTCGTAGTGACCGTAACGAGTCTTGAAGGCCGTCTTATGCACATCTGCCTCCCTCACCTTCAACTGATGGTAGCCAGAGCGAAGGTCTATCTTAGAGAATATCGAAGCTCCTTGCACTGATCAAATAGATCCCTCCACTCTCGGCAACGATTACTTGTTCTTGACTGTTACCGAATTCAGCTCACGGTAGTCAATACAGAGTCTCATGCTGCCGTCCTTCTTCTTCACAAATAAGACTGGGGCACCCCATGGAGAGACACTAGGGCGAATGAACCCCTTATCTAGCAACTCCTGAATTTGCTCCTTCAATTCCTTCATCTCAGTAGGTGCAAGACGATACGGTGCCTTAGAGACCGGCATTGTACCCGGCAGCAACTCAATAGAGAACTCCACTTCCCGATCTGGCGGGGTCCCAAAAACATCCTCGGGGAATACATCGGCATACTCTCTAACAATCTCCACATCAGCAATAGAAGGTCCCTCCTGTGCCGTAGTCACTGTAATGCTGGCTAAGAACGACGGGCAGCCGTCGCCGATAAGCTTCCTCGCCTGCAAGAATGAAATAAGACGCGGCTTCCTCATGCTCCGTGCCGCCACGAAATCCAACGCTTCCTCTCCAGGAGGTCTAAGATGTACTACTCTGTACTGAAAATCAACAATAGCCTGATTCTCTGCCAAAGGTCCCTCCTGTGCCGTAGTCACTGTAATGCTGGCTAAGAACGACGGGCAGCCGTCGCCGATAAGCTTCCTCGCCTGCAAGAATGAAATAAGACGCGGCTTCCTCATGCTCCGTGCCGCCACGAAATCCAGCGCTTCCTCTCCAGGAGGTCTAAGATGCACTACTCTGCATTGAAAATCAACAATCGCCTGATTCTCTGCCAGCCAGTCCATCCCGAGAATAATATCAAACTCTGGCATCGGGAACACAATCAAATTGGCGCGGAAGGTCCGGCCTTGCAGTATCAACTCTAAATCCCGGACAACACTAGCTGTAGACACCACCTCGCCTAACTGAATCGTCACCAATAAACCTCCTACAAAACTCTCCTGGGCAACATTCTTACGCCTCACAAACTCCTCAGAAATAAAAGAATGAGTCGCCCCTGAATCAAATAAGGCCCCGGTAGCTATCCCTAATACTACTACCCTACCTGCGGCATAAATAACACATGCAAAGGACACTAATCACACCATACAAGTCCACTCCTATTCAATAATGTCACAGGTCTACCACCTAAATCCAAAAAATTCATAATTTAATCGCAAGGTTAC
>KQ993807.1:94764-116924 GCA_001598015.1 Dorcoceras hygrometricum | reverse complement strand
TACAATGGGCCTGAACTCAAATCATACATTTAAAATATCAATAATAAAAATATGAGTTGACTCAAACTCAAATGTAACAGGTAACCACATAACAACAATCAAATACAGATCCCCGAATACAAATCAACACGGGGCATCCCCCGGTACAATACATATCATAAATATAACTGGGACTCAAGGACGCGGGGATCGATCAGCTGAACTTCAACTCTGTCCAGCTTGGTTACCTGAAGTTCCTGCAAATGGGCAACGCAGACCCACACAAGACAAAAGCAGGAAACAAGTACGAGGTCACGCCTCAGTACGAAGGGCGAACAAAGCAGATAAACATGCAACATGCTATAAATCAATACTATGAATGCATGAGGGCTGCCAAGGAAATCAGTCAGCTAGGCCAGTCTATCAACCGGCAAAACATATCAGGTCGCCTCTATACCACGGCCAATCAACCGGGAAATCATCGGTCCGTGAATTATCGAAACCCGTCGGTTCTCACAGCTCAGTGGTAGACGCTCGCATCTGGCAGTCACCACTCCGATGATAGCGTTGGACTTTGTGGACTCGACACATCTGTCGGCCAGTCACAACGTGGCTTGGGTCATTAAGCAAATATGTCAAAGGACCAATATGTATGCATGTATGCCAATCAATATCAATTCTCAATGCATACAGCTCATAATACGTGAAACAAGAACATAATTCAATCAATTCAATTCAATTCAATTTCCAGATTCACGCAAATCACAAGACAGTCATCTCACGAATCCATAGCCAGAAATATATACACGTTCATGCGCAAACTGCCAAGGCTGCTCGATTCGTACCTTAAATCCTCAAAATTACCTAACAGATTTCTCCTGGTACAATTCACGCTGCAGGAACTTCCTGGAATCTGAAATCTGTTACAACATAGCTAATATCTTAGCTCAATTCTAATCATATTCAAAATGGGTAGCAAACGCAAGAGCTAAGCAAGGGAGATCCAGCGCCACCAAGATCGTCAAAAACAGAGGCTGGATGCGATGGGAATCGGTGATGGAAAATCACGGTGAACAGTAGCTCGACGAGGGTTTGGGGAGGAAGATAAGAAATATCTGGCTCTCAATTATTCTAAGTGTCGATTAACACCTCTATATATATACATCTCAAATCTCTCGACTGCTGCTCACCAATCCAATCGTCGTGAACCGTAGGAATCTTACGACTGGCACTCATGCTTCCTACAACAAACCAGTCGCAACAATCCAGTCGCAAGGCGCTAAATAACCCAGACGTTCAACTTAACCAGACGACGTCGCGTTGCTCCCTCGACTGGTTCCTCAAATCCACAGCTGGTCACCCAGTTGCAATATTCAAAACGCGGAGTTTAACTAAATCAAACGACGCCGTAGCGATACACCAGCTGACAACATGTTTCGCATGAAATGAGACCAAGAGCTGGTATAAATCTCTTCAAACAAGCACCAGTCGACTGGTTACGCAAAATAGCACAAAACGACGACGCATCAACTAATCTAAACGACGCAGTTACTCACGCGAGTATCGCTACCAGCAGCTGGTCACCCAGTCGCAACACAATTCCTCCCGTGACTGGTTCCAGACGCAATACTCAAAACGCATTATTTCAATCTTAACAAAACGACGTCTCTCTACTCCTGCGACTGGTTCTTCAATTCATCGACTGGTCGTTCTCTCACGAGCGCAACTGCTGAATCCAATAGTCAACACTCCAAAATGTTGATTAACACGTGTCGCTTCCTCATTCATTCTCACGCTAAGTGTAACATCTGCCAGCAGCAACTTCAAACTCGAAACTAAAACCAGCAGATCTCATTGCGTCACGCTTACGTCATCTCTGCTGATTCAAAATCCACCAGCAGCGAGCTACAGTAGCGTGCTGTTAATAGCTTTGCACCAAAATTCGCTACGATTGAATCCAAAACTTAGAGAAATTCATCAACTCAACCCATAACAATCCTACCAAAATCCGATTAATTACTAATTGAATTTCTCAATCCTCACATTCTCCCCACCTTAAGAGATTTCGTCCTCAAAATCAAAGACAAACCAAGGCAGAAACAATCAAACATTCAAACCAGCACCAAAATCACCTAAATTCGAAGCAAAAATGAGCAATTTACCTGGAAATTCCACACGATCAATGCTCAAACAGATGAGGCCAATCCTGTCTCATCTTCTCTTCAACTTCCCAGGTTGCTTCTTCTCGGCCATGCTTGCTCCATTGGACCATCACCAAAGGAATTATCTTGTTTCTCAGCTGCTTCTCCTTCCTATCCAAAATCTGCACTGGATATTCAACATAACTCAAGGCAGAATCCAGCTCAACTTCGTCAGTTCTCAAAACATGGGACGGATCCGGCTCATATTTTCTCAACATTGACACATGAAACACGTCATGCATCGCGGCTAACCCCTCGGGCAGCCTCAATCTATAATCCAATTGTCCAATCCGCTCGATAATCTCAAAGGGACCAACGACTCTGGGAGCCAATTTGCCTTTAACTCTGAATCTCATCACGCTCTTGAAAGGAGAAATCTTGAGAAATACACGATCGCCAACCTCAAACTCTAACAGTCGACGTCTACGGTTCGCATAGCTAGAGAAACGGTCTTGGGCAGCTTTCATTCTATTTCGGATCAAGTCAATTTGATCCTTCATGTGCTGAACAAACTCCGGCGTAGAAAGCTGTCTCTCGCCAACTTCTTCCCAACAAATCGGGGATCTGCACTTTCGACCATACAACGCCTCAAACGGAGCCATTCCGATAGTGTCTTGGTAGCTGTTGTTATAAGAAAACTCAACCAAGGAAAGCGAATCCTGCCAGCCACCGCTGAAATCCATCACTACTGCTCGCAGCATATCCTCTAAAGTCTGGATAGTCCACTCAGACTGTCCGTCTGTCTGTGGGTGATAGGCTGTGCTCATCGCCAATCTCGAACCCATTGCTGCTTGCAGACTCTTCCAAAATCGGGAAGTGAACCTTGGATATCTGTCGGGCACTATCGAAACTGGAACTCCATGCAATCTAACCACATGGTCGATGTACAATTTCTCCATTTTCTTCATCGAACACCTCACATCCTAGGGAATAAAATGGGCTGACTTCGAAATTCTATCAATCACAACCCAAATCGCATCGCATCCCCTACTTGATCGAGGTAGATGAGTCCCAAAATCCATGGCGATGTGCTCCCAATTCCATTGGGGCACTTCTAAACTCAGCAGCAATCCACCAGGTCTCATTCTCTCGGCCTTGACCTGTTGGCAATTCAAACATCTAGCAACAAAAGCCGAAATGTCGCTCTTCATACCTGCCCACCAGTAGTGAGACTTCAAGGCATGGTACATCTTTCTTTCACCTGGATGCAAACTGTACCGGCTACAATGCGCTTCATTCATGAGGGTCTCTTTCAAATAAATCAGGTTCGGAACTACTAATCTCCCTCTAAACCTCTCAAATCCATCAGAAGCAACAGAGAAATCATCAGACTGACCTGACTGCGCCTTAATCCTCAACTCATGGATATAGGGGTTCTGTCCTCTGCGCCTCCCTGATGTTCATCACAACCTGCGGTTCCACCTGAAGAGAAGAAACAAAGAAATACTGATCACCCGGCTGGAATCGCCAACCAGAAGTACTCAAATCCTCATGAACTTTCGAAATACTCAAGGATGCTTACATATCAGGCTGGGTCTTTCTACTCAAAGCGTCGGCTACTAAGTTCACACGCCCAGGCTGATATTAAATCTCACAATCAAAGTCCTTAAGCAATTCCATCCAGCGTCGCTGCCTCATGTTCAAATCTGACTGCGTGAAGATATATTTCAGGCTCTTGTGGTCGGTGTACACCACAAATTCTTCACCATAGAGATAATGCCGCCAAATCTTCAAGGCAAACACTATCGCAGCCAACTCCAAATCATGAACCGGGTACCTCGTCTCGTGAGGCTTCAACTGTCGAGACGCATACGCAATCACGTACCCGTTCTGCATCAAAACACACCCTAATCCACACAGAGAAGCATCGGAGAACACAACAAATCCTCCGGAGCCAGACGGTAGGGCCAAAACAGGAGCAGTAGTCAACTTCTCCTTCAGCGTCAGAAAACTGTACTCGCACTCATCAGTCCAAACAAATCTCTTATCTTTCTGAGTCAACTGCGACATAGGCCTGGCTATCGAAGAAAACTTCTCAATGAAACGTCTATAGTAGCCGGCCAACCCCAAGAAACTACGGATCTCTGAAATGTTCCGAGGTCTCTCCCAGTTAAGCACTGCTTCGACCTTGCTCGGATCTACCGAAATTCCTTGTGCCGAAATCACATGACCCACGAGTAAACAACCGATCCCTGCAACTGATCAAAAAAGTCATCAATCCTTGGCAAAGGATACTTGTTTTTCACCGTTGCTTTATTCAACTATCTGAAGTCCACACACATCCTCATAGTGCCATCTTTCTTTTTCACGAAAAGAATCGGAGCTCCCCATCAGCGTCTCTAATTCGCAACTGGTGATAACCAGAGCGCAAGTCAATCTTCGAGTAAACAACCGATCCCTGCAACTGATCAAACAAGTCATCAATCCTTGGCAAAGGATACTTGTTTTTCACCGTTGCTTTATTCAACTATCTGAAGTCCACACACATCCTCATAGTGCCATCTTTCTTTTTCACGAAAAGAATCGGAGCTCCCCAAGGCGACATTCTCGGTCTGATGAAGCCTTTCTCCAAGAGATCACTCAACTGCTCCTTCAGCTCTTTCAACTCTGCGGGAACCAACCGGTAAGGATCTCTAGAAATCGGGGCGGTACCGGGCACCAACTCGATACTGAAATCAATCTCGCTTCTAGGAGGGAATCCAGGGATCTCATCTGAAAACACGTCGGGAAACTCTCAAACAACTGGGATATCTCTCAACTCCAACCGTTGCTCCTGGGAACTGTCAAGTGCATAGATCATGAATCCCGCATTACCTAGCGATAGCAGGCAAAACATCTCCATGGCAGAAACTAGGTGAATCTTCGACCTCGAATCCGTGCCGTAGAAATCCCACCTCTCGCCCGTATCAGGGCGAAATCTCACCACACCATGGAAGCAAGCAACAGTCGCCTTATAGCTAGATAACACGTCCATTCCAAAGATACAGTCAAAGTCTCTAATTCCCAAAACAATCAGATTGGTCACCAACTCATGCTCATCAAACCTAATCAGACAATCAACTACTACCTCTCGGGACCACAGATTCACACCAGCAGGAGTAGACATAGAAACATCATCACACAGTGGGGAAGAACTCAACCCACACTCAAACACAAACATCTCAGATATGAAAGAGTGTGATGCACCAGTGTCAAATAAAACTCTCGCAGGATAATCGTAAATAGAGCATGTACCTGCAATACCCATATTAGGTGTCTCCTCAGCCTGTTCCCCCGTCAGGGTATCAGCCTGGGCATGCTGCGAAGGAACCGAAGACTGACCTCTCAACAAAGGACACACTCTAGAAAAAAGTCCCGGTTGACCACAACAATGGCAAGAACCTCGAAATCCACGACACTTCGAAGTCTCATGCTTCCCTCCGCACTGTCCACAGAACACACTGCCAGAACGATTGCCACCAAAACTCACCGAGCTAGAGGAACTCGAATTAGATCGCTTCTTAAACTATTTTCCTCGGGGCTTAAACCTCTGACGATTCGCTTGCGGCGACCCTTGAGGAGAATAGAATGGTTGTGACTCATCCTGCACCGACTGATAGGTGCGTCCAGTCGTCGGTCGAAACCTTAATAGAACTAACTCCAGCTCGCCTATCAATCTAGTCACATCTTCTACCTCAGTCTGCTGAATGCCCTCACTACTGACCGGGGCTCTAGACTCCTCAGCGGTACATCTAGTAGTCCTACCTCTACCTCTCCTCGGCGGAATCTAAACCAACCTAGATGTATGATCTCACAACAGATATATCACATAAACAATTCAAAGATCACATAAGTCACAGAGTCAATCAAGAATCAAATCAAAACTCTGTGCCTAGACTCAAGTGTGATCAAAAGAAATCGAGCTTATCCCAGTTTAAGCTCTGATACCAAAAATGTCAGGCCCCGTGCTAATTACTCACAATTAACACTAAATAAACGCATAAACACGGAAGCAAAAAATCAGGGCTTCAAAATTTTTCGAAATACAATGGGCCTGAACTCAAATCATACATTTAAAATATCGATAATAAAAATATGAGTTGACTCAAACTCAAATGTAACATGTAACCACATAACAACAATCAAATACAGATCCCCGAATACAAATCAACACGGGACATCCACCGGTACAATACATATCATAAATATAATTGGGACTCAAGGACGCGGGGATCGACCAGCTGAACTTCCACTCTGTCCAGCTTGGTTACCTGAAGTTCCTGCAAATGGGCAACGCATACCCACACAAGACAAAAGCAGGAAACAAGTACGAGGTCACGCCTCAGTACAAAGGGCGAACAAAGCAGATAAACATGAAACATGCTATAAATCAATACTATGAATGCATGAGGGCTGCCAATGAAATCAGTCAGCTAGGCCAGTGTATCAACCGGCAAAACATATCAGGTCGCCTCTATACCACGGCCAATCAACCGGGAAATCCATCGGTCCGTGAATTATCGGAACCCATCGATTCTCACAGCTCAGTGGTAGACGCTCGCATCTGGCAGTCACCACTCCGATGATAGCGTTGGACTTTGTGGACTCGACACATCTGTCGGCCAGTCACAACGTGGCTTGGGTCATTAAGCAAATCTGTCAAAGGCCCAATATGTATGCATGTATGCCAATCAATATCAATTCTCAATGCATATAGCTCATAATACGTGAAACAGGAACATAATTCAATCAATTCAATTCAATTCAATTTCCAGATTCACGCAAATCACAAGACAGTCATCTCACGAATCCATAGCCTGAAATATATACACGTTCATGCGCAAACTGCCAAGGGCTGCTCGATTCGTACCTTAAATACTCAAAATTACCTAACATTTCTCCTGGTTCAATTCACGCAGCAGGAACTTCCTGGAAGCTGAAATCTGTTACAACATAGCTAATATCTTAGCTCAATTCTAAATATATTCACGTTAAACCTACAGCCAGAAGCTAATCAAAATTCTACACTTCTACGCAGGCTTAAACTACTAAAACAGAGCTCGAAATACAAAGGACTTCTCACCCAAACGTTCACGCTAGCAGAAGGTTTGCAATTTCACGACACGAAGACACAAGGCACTTCGCGTTCCTCCTGCAGCACTGATTCAGGGTTCAAAATGGGTAGCAAACGCAAGAGCTAAGCAAGGGAGATCCAGCGCCACCAAGATCGTCAAAAACAGAGGCTGGATGCGATGGGAATCGGTGATGGAAAATCACGGTGAACAGTAGCTCGACGAGGGTTTGGGGAGGAAGATAAGAAATATCTGGCTCTCAATTATTCTAAGTGTCGATCAACACCTCTATATATATACATCTCAAATCTCTCGACTGCTGCTCACCAATCCAGTCGTCGTGAACCGTAGGAATCTTACGACTGGCACTCATGCTTCCTACAACCAAGATCGTCAAAAACAGAGGCTGGATGCGATGGGAATCGGTGATGGAAAATCACGGTGAACAGTAGCTCGACGAGGGTTTGGGGAGGAAGATAAGAAATATCTGGCTCTCAATTATTCTAAGTGTCGATCAACACCTCTATATATATACATCTCAAATCTCTCGACTGCTGCTCACCAATCCAGTCGTACTGGTTCCAGACGCAATACTCAAAACGCATCGTTTCAATCTTAACAAAACGACGTCGCTCTACTCCTGCGACTGGTTCTTCAATTCATCGACTGGTCGTTCTCTCACGAGCGCAACTGCTGAATCCAATAGTCAACACTCCAAAATGTTGATTAACACGTGTCGCTTCCTCATTCATTCTCACGCTAAGTGTAACATCTGCCAGCAGCAACTTCAAACTCGAAACTAAAACCAGCAGATCTCATTGCGTCATGCTTACATCATCTCTGCTGATTCAAAATCCACAAGCAGCGAGCTACAGTAGCGTGCTGTTAACAGCTTTGCACCAAAATTCGATACGATTGAATCCAAAACTTAGAGAAATTCAACAACTCAACCCGTAACTAATCCTACCAAAATCCGATTAATTACTAATTGAATTTCTCAATCCTCACATTCTCCCCACCTTAAGAGATTTCGTCCTCGAAATCAAAGACAAACCAAGGCAGAAACAATCAAACATTCAAACCAGCACCAAAATCACCTAAATTCGAAGCAAAAATCAGCAATTTACCTGGAAATTCCACACGATCAATGCTCAAACAGATGAGGCCAATCCTGTCTCATCTTCTCTTCAACTTCCCAGGTCGCTTATTCTCGGCCATGCAAAACCAGCAGATCTCATTGCGTCACGCTTACGTCATCTCTGCTGATTCAAAATCCACCAGCAGCGAGCTACAGTAGCATGCTGTTAACATGTTTGCACCAAAATTCGCTACGATTGAATCCAAAACTTAGAGAAATTCAACAACTCAACCCGTAACTAATCCTACCAAAATCCGATTAATTACTAATTGAATTTCTCAATCCTCACAAGTATACCCCTGAGTCTTTCTATAACAACCGTGAGCGGGAGTTCGACAATATGAAGCAAGGGAACTTGAGGATGGCCGAGTGTGCCAGGCAGTTTTCTTCGCTGTTGTCGTATGTTCCCCATGTTGCGAACCAGGAGAGGACGAATAGGAACAAGTTTTTGAGAGGGTTGAGGCCCGAGTTGTTCCATATGGTGTTAGTTGGTTCCCCTGCGACGTATGCTGAGGCGGTGGATAGAGCAGTGGACCTTGAGGAGAGTCTTTTGGAGGTGCAGAATCAGGTTCAGCCAATATTTGGACGTAGTTTTCAACCTATGCCAGAAGTGATGCCTTCTTTCCAATCTCCTCAAGTGCCGCAACAGTCGAATCGTCAAGGTTCAAGCACCGAGATAAACAGTTTAAGAAGAGTTCGAACTCGAGTTCTTCTGGTTCAGTGAGTTCTAGTGGCAGTGGCTCCAGAGGAGGAGTGACTTGTGGATAGTGTGGAGGTCGTCATATGACTTCACAGTGTCGTGGAGTTCAGGGCATTTGCCATAACTGTGGGCAGCCTGGACATTTTTCTCGAGTGTGTCTGGCTGGAGGACAGTCTTTGAGTTAGTCGCAGCAGGGTTCTGCTGGTGGTTCTTTGTAGAGACCGCAACCTTTTGCTCAGACCCAACGTTCAGGTTTCCAACCCCGTGAACCGTATAGGTTTGGTGGACCTTTGATACCTCAGTTTCCGGGACCGCAGCAGGCTCAGGTGAACGCCTTGACGAGTGAACAAGCGGCTGATATGCCTGAGAGGATTATTACAAGTACTTGTGCTATCTTTGATTTTCCTGCACGAGTTTTGTTTGATACCGGAGCATCACACTCTTTTATTTTTGAGTTGTTTGTGTATGAGTGTGGGTTTAGTTCTTCCCCACTGTGTGATGTTGTCTCTGTATCTACCCCCGCTGGCGTGAGTTTGTTGTCCCATGAGGTGGTTTTGGATTGTGTTCTTAGGTTTGATGAGCATGTGTTGGTGACCAATCTGATTGTTTTGGGAATTAGATATTTTGATTGTATTTTGGTATGGACGTCCAGTTATAGAGCAACAGTGGATTGTTTTCATGGCGTAGTAAGATTTAGGCCTGAATTTGGAGAGAAATGGGATTTCTATGGTGCTGATTCGCGACCTAAGATTCCTTTTGTATCTGCCATGGAGATGTTTAGTTTGTTGTCGCTGGAGAATTCAGGGTTTATGATCTATGCCTTGGATGTTTCCTGAGTATCACGAGTAGAGTTGAGCGATGTTCTGATTGCTCGAGAGTTTCCTGACGTGTTTCCGGATGAGATTCCTGGATTCCCTCCGAGACGAGAGATTGACTTCAGTATAGAGTTTGTGCCAGGGACAACCTCGATTCAGAGCTTCGTATCGGTTGGCGCCAGCTGAGTTGAAGGAACTCAAAGATTAGTTGCGTGATCTGTTAGAGAAGGGGTCTTCATTAGACCGAGTATGTCGCCCCTGGGGAGGCGTCTGATTCTCTTCGTGAAGTTTTGGTATGGACGTCAAGTTATAGAGCAACAGTGGATTGTTTTCATGGCGTAGTAAGATTTAGGCCTGAATTTGGAGAGAAATGGGATTTCTATGGTGCTGATTCGCGACCTAAGATTCCTTTTGTATCTGCCATGGAGATGTTTAATTTGTTGTCGCTGGAGAATTCAGGGTTTATGATCTATGCCTTGGATGTTTCCTGAGTATCACGAGTAGAGTTGAGCGATGTTCTGATTGCTCGAGAGTTTCCTGACGTGTTTCCGGATGAGATTCCTGGATTCCCTCCGAGACGAGAGATTGACTTCAGTATAGAGTTTGTGCCAGGGACAACCTCGATTTCTAGAGCTTCGTATCGGTTGGCGCCAGCTGAGTTGAAGGAACTCAAAGATTAGTTGCGTGATCTGTTAGAGAAGGGCTTCATTAGACCGAGTATGTCGCCCTGGGGAGCTCTGATTCTCTTCGTGAAGAAGAAGGATGGATCTATGAGGATGTGTGTGGATTTTCGGCAGTTGAACAAAGCGACGATTAAGAACGAGTATCCGTTGTCGAGGATTGTTGACTTGTTTGACCAGTTGCAGGGATCTACTGTATTCTCTAAGATTGATGTGCGATCTGGTTATCATCAGTTGCGGATCAGAGACGCTGATGTGGCGAAGATGGCGTTCAGGACTAGATATGGGCATTATGAGTTTTTGGTGATGCCTTTTGGATTGACGAATGCTCCTGTTGTCTTCATGGATTTGATGAATCGCGTCTTCAGTGAATATATCGATCATTTTGTGATTGTCTTCATAGATGACATCTTGGTGTACTCGAGGAACTTCAGAGAGCATAAAGAGCACTTGAGATTGGTTTTGCAGAAACTGAGAGACTCACAGCTATATGCGAAGTTCAGCAAGTGTGTATTCTGGTTGGATAGAGTTGTCTTTTTGGGTCATGTCATTTCCGCGCAAGGAAATTCCATGGATCCGAGTAAGGTTGAAGCAGTTCTTAACTGGGAGCGACCTAGAAATGTTTCTGAAATTCGTAGTTTCTTGGGTTTGGCTGGCTATTATAGGCGTGTTATTGTGAAGTTCTCTTCGATAGCTAGGCGGATGACTCAGTTGACCCAGAAAGATAGGAAGTTCGTTTGGACTGATGAGTGTGAGTCAAGTTTCCAGTTGCTTAAGGAGAAGTTGACTACTGCTCCTGTGTTAGCTTTGCCTTTGGGTTCTGGAGGTTTTGTAGTTTGCTCTGATGCTTCTCTGAGTGGTTTAGTATGTGTGTTGATGCAGAACGGGTATGTGATAGCCTATACGTCTCGACAGTTGAAGCCCCATGAGACGAGATACCCCGTTCATGATCTTGAGTTGGCTACGATAGTGTTTGCCTTGAAGATTTGCCGTCACTACTTGAATGGTGAACAATTTGTGTTCTACACCAACCACAATAGTTTGAAGTATATCTTGACGCAGTCAGATTTGAATATGAGGCAACACCACTGGATGGAGTTTCTGAAGGATTTTGAGTGTGAGATTCAGTATAAGCCTGGGCGAATGAATTTAGTGGTCGATTCTTTGAGTAGGAAAGGCCAACCTGCAATGTTGACGTCGATGACTATATCCAAAGTCCATGACGATTTTGGGACTTCTGGGTGGCGTTTTCAGCCGAGTGATCAGTATTTTGTGGTTTCTTCTTTTCAGGTTGAGCCACAAATTGTAGCAGACATTAGAGCAGCGCAAAGGACTGATCCGTATGTGCATGAGTTAAAGATTAAGGCTCAGAATGGTCAGTCTGAGGATTTTTCTATTGCTTCTGATGGGTGCTTGCGATTTCGAGGTAGATTGGTGGTTCCGAATTTGATTGATGTGAAGGAATCCATCTTGAATGAAGCTCATTGTAGTCGATACAGTGTGCATCCGGGCGAGAAGAAGATGTATCATGCCTTGAAGTCGCACTATTGGTGGGAAGGTATGAGGAATGACATCTCTAGATTTGTAGCTCGATGTTTGAATTGTCAACAGGTCAAGGCTGAGATAATGAGACCTGGTGGATTGCTACAGAGTCTAGAAGTGCCTCAGTGGAATTTGGAGCACATCGCCATGGATTTCATGACTCATTTGCCTCGATCGAATAGGGGATGTGATGATATTTGGGTTGTTGTTGATAGACTTTCGAAGTCAGCCCATTTCATTCCCTATGATGTGAGGTGTTCGATGAAGAAAATGGCGCGATCTGTACATTGACATGTGGTAAGATTGCATGGAGTTCCAGTTTCAATAGTGTCCGATAGAGATCCAAGGTTTACTTCCCGATTCTGAAAGAGATTGCAGATGGCGAGGGCTCGAGGTTGGCTATGAGTACAGCCTATCACCCACAGACAAATGGTCAATCTGAGAGGATCATTCAGATTTTAGAGGATATGCTGCAAGCAGTTGTTTTGGATTTCAGTGGTGGCTGGAAGGATTCCTTGTCCTTGTGTAGATCACCGATATGCTGGGAAGAGATTGGTGAGAAGCAGTTGTCTACTCCTGATTTATGCAGCACATGAAAGATCAGATTGAGTTGATTCGGAGTAGGATGAAAGCTGCTCAAGATCGACATGCTAGCTATGCTAATAAGAGACGCCGAAATTTGGAATTCGAAGTTGGTGATCGAGTGTTTCTCAAAGTTTCTCCTTTCAAGAGTGTGATGAGATTCAGATTGAAGGGTAAATTGGCTCCTAGATTCGTTGGTCCCTTTGAGATAGTTTAGAGGATCGGATAGTTGGCTTATAGATTGAGGCTGCCTAATGAGTTAGCAGCGAAGCATGATGTGTTTCATGTTTCCATGTTGAGGAAATATGAGCCAGATCCGTCCCATGTGCTGAGGACTGATGAAGTATAACTGGATTCTACTTTGAGCTATGTTGAATATCCAATGCAGATTCTGTATAGGAAGGAGAAGCAGTTGAGGAATAAGGTGATTCCGTTGGTGATGGTCCAATGGAGCAAGCATGGTCATGAGGAAGCAACCTGGGAGCTTGAAGAGAAGATGAGACAAGAATGACCTCATCTGTTTGAGCTTTGACAGTGGAGTTGTGTTGGTAAGTTCTAGTGTTTTGGTTGATTTCTGCCCTGTATTTGCCTTTGATTTCGAGGACGAAATTTCTTAAGATGGGGAGAATGAAAGGACTAGAATTTGCTAAGTACGATTTAATTAGCTAATAAGATTTGGTTTAGAATTAGCTAATTGAGTTTTTGAGTATCGGGTTTTCATATTTGAAAACATGGTGATTTTTTTTTTCAGAATTTCAATTGAACGGGATCTGGATGTTCAAAACTGTCCCTCGCGTGTTTGCTTGAATTGTCATGAGTAGGGATTGAAACGCTGTCGTTTTGGTGCTAGTTCGACATGGCGTCGCAAGAGAATGCTACGTCGTATTGCGTATCCAGACTTGACGCTAGTGAATAACGTTGGTCAATGGTACTGTGTGGACTAGTGCATTTGATGATACAGATGTGACCAAGATCTTAGTAGCATTAGCGGGATCTGTTGAGAGAGAGGACTCCAATGCTACGTCATTTTGATAAGTAAGAGCGATGTCGTTTTGATTAGAACGCGGGTTTGCTTGGAGAGCAGATCTGAGTTAGCGTTGCCAGATGTGAGTGAAAGCTGAGGCCAAATTTGAGAGATTTATGCCTTAGCAATGAGATATGAACTGGTCGGTGAATTGATTTCTTTTGTAACTTCGTTTGGGGATTTAAATGTAACTGATGATCGACACTTAGAGTATTTTCGAACCTTATATTTCCTTATCTTCATCCGGATAACCCTCGATTTATACTGTTCACCCGAACCCTATTTCCGTCGATTGCCGTCGTTTTTAGCCGCCGTTTGGAGTAAGATTGGTAGCGCCGAGCTAGTCTTCTCTAAGGCTTTCGATTGATACCACTTTGGAGACTGGAGTCACCGGATTTGAGGAGCGCGAAGTTGTGGCAGTGTTCGTAGGTCTTCGCGATAGTGGACCAGTAGTTCTTCTGTTCTTTAGCAGTTTTGGGTAAGTGATTCTTTACCGATTTAAGCTTTGTATGAGAGCTTAGGAGTGCTCTGCTGGAGTTAAGTAACTGAGTTGAGTTACTGAGCTTTAGAATTAAGCTGTTTGAGTTCAGAATTGAGTTCATTTTGAGATATCTTAACAGATTTGAGCAAGTAGTAGCTTCTGTTGAGTTCGTCGTGAAGCTGCTAGGGCTGTAGGCTTGAGTTGGTTGCTGCTCCCTTATTGTGGTGAGATCTGTTGAAGTAGAAGCTGATTGAGGTACGAATTGAGCTAGATTTTAGCAACTTTATTATCAGATTTGGGAATATTTATGTCGTGTATTAGGTGCTGTGATTCGTATGGCCTGTGTAATGATTCTGTTCTCATGTCCGTTTGTGCGTGTGATTTATGTGCATTGATTTTAAGCATGAGTCTGTTGTACATTCACGCATACATATTGAGCCTGATTCTTTTAGAAGCTGAATTCCGTTGCACGTTGTGATCGACCGGCTGAGTCGTCGTGCCTGAAAGGTCCAACGCTGTTTTTCATGTGGTGGCCAGCTGAGTCGTTGTGCCTGAAAACCACTATACCTTGTGATGGTTGGCTGAGTCGTGGAACCTGAAGATCACAAGATGATGATGATTGATGAGATCTACACAGCTGAGTTGTTGTGCTATATTTGCATGCCAATGATTCTTGGTAACCCTTTAATGCATTTCACGATTGGGATATTGCACTGTCTGATATGATTGATGCTTCTATTGTGCTCTTCGTACTGAGGTTTGACCTCGTTTATTTTCCCTGTTTTGGGCTGCTTTGGTTTGTGATGGCCTTGACAGGTTCTTCAGGTAACCAGGCAGGACAGAGTGGAGCTTTAGCTGGTCGATCCCCTTTTTGATTTGAGTCCCAGTGTATTGATATTTATATTGAGCCAGGGGATGTCCTGTGCCTTTATTTATGTTGGGGATCGTGTGTTGTGTTATTGATTATTGTTTTTTGTGTTTTGGGTTAAAATCTTATTTTAAGTATGAATGTATTTTGAAATGATATTTGATCAGGCCCATTATCGAAAATTTTTAGCCCATGTTTTTATGATGCTTCGGCATATTTGTGAATAATTGTTGTATTAGCGCACGTGGTGTCAGGCCTCATGCTCTACTCAGAGTTAAAACACTCAAAACAATAGTGGAAGCATACAAAAGTGGCTTAAAATTTTCGCTTTGGCCTGACGATTAAAACATATAATTTAAAATACAACAATACTCAAAATATCTCAGTAATTAAAATCACTCAGTACAACAATACAACATTAAAACACATATCAAGTACCTAACAACAACCACCACAAACCGCAGGATAAGCCCCGGCTAATAGTACTGATACATAATATGCTATACGCTAACTGGGACACTCTAACCACCACCTGGGGCACCTCCAGCTGGGTCTACTCCACGACCAGCAGAGAAACCATGGTAACCTGAAAACACATACAGGAAAACAACCAGCCCCAGAGGGACATGGGTTCAAACCCCAGTACGAAGAGCAACTGGAAACAACTGTTAGATAGCAATAGATAAAATGCAAATCCTATGCATGAGATCAAAGATACTACCGAACACAGGGAGCCAAAGGATTCCAAGGACAACTCAACAACCGGAATATGAACAAAAAGGCAGTGGCCACAATGTGTGTGAGCGTATGGGAGCTACCCACTCGTCTCAGCACACGGTACCAGGTGCATGAACAACGCTCAACCTGCTGTTTCCCAACACATGAGATGTGGGAGCTACCCACTCCGCTCACGGTGACTAACAGTCCGAGCAGGGAGATGAGGGACGGGAGTTACCCGCGCGCCTCTACAAGCACCCTGGCATGCTCAATTCAGCAAGCATAAGGTACGGCTACAAGAGATCTGAAACAACATGGAACAGATGCATGTATGCAGTGCAACACAATGCAACATATAACAAGACAATATACACAGTATCACAGAACAGCAGGCATGAGCACATATCCATGCCAAATCTCAACGCTGTAACAAGCTCACATCCGTACCTCAAGTCTTCTGAGCTACAATTACCACAAACAGGGTCCGAGCAACACAGATCTGTCACCTGCTAAGCCAAACACAAGAAAATGATCAAGAACCGAAACACAGAAAAGCAACAACATGGAGTTACGAACTCGACCAGTGCTATTCTACCCTTCTAACTCAACCGAGAGCTCTAAACAACCCAAGGTAGAATCTGAACACTTACCCCAACAAGGTAGGAGAGAAATCCGACGCTTATGCTAACAGACTACAGAAGGGAGATGTCTTCGCACACCTCACCAGCTTCAACCAAACGTTCAAGTGAAATGTCAAACGAAGTGTCCTAGTAAGAGGAGTCCAACGCTACCACTCTTACTCCAAATCGTAGCTGTCTACCGTCGGCAATCAAAGGAGATAAGGTTCGGTGAACAGTAGCTAGGGTATCACGACAGAATTTGCTATCAGGAAATATTCTAAGTATGGAAACTGGATACTCAATCGAAGACCAAGTCCTCTTATTATAAGATACAGCTGCTCATAACTGAAAAAACGGTATCCACCAACACTTAAGCTGTCACAACTGATTCCCCAACATCTGAATCTCGCGCCAGGAATAGTGCTACGCCAAAACAGCGACCACTTAAACCAAACGACATCACAGAGAACTACTGTCGTAGCTGGAAACGTCACCCGCTACTCACAACTGAACACCATCTGATAGTAACGCAACATCCTATTTCTCACACAGCTGAAAGCTAACATATCTCACAGCTGAGTCTTCTCCGCTAATCCAAAACACTGTCGTTCCAACTTATCCAAACGACGACGTACTAACACCCGCTACTGAAAAACGCTAGGAGACATCTGAATGCCCTCGATAATAGACTTCTCCTTAAATCTTAAAACCAACAATCCAGCGACAACTGCTCACGTCACCACTGCTGAACACTAGCATTCAGCGATGACCCATGCTCACTCCTGGTCGCTGAATTTGAATCCTCAACTCTCCAGAATTGTTCCAAGGACTAAACAAACCCGATAGAATCTCCAAGCATATCGACTAAAATCTGACACAACTGAATCCAATAAAACCCGATTAATTAACTCAATTAATCTCATCAGCTTTTGAGTCTCACATCTCTCCCACACTAAAATAGGATTTCGTCCTCGAAATCAAACAACTCCAAATCAAGAGTTCAAGATAACTGGGGAAAAGAACTTAAGTAAACATCTACTGGGAAATAACAAAGAACCAACTACTGGAAGCTGCTCCAACACTCACTCGAACAGATGCGGCCACTCACGCTGAGTCTTCTCTTCCAGTTCCCAAGTAGCTTCCTCTCTACCGTGTTTGCTCCACTGAACCATCACCAAGGGAATGGTCTTGTTCCTCAGCTGTTTCTCTTTTCTATCCAAGATCTGCAAGGGATACTCAACGTAGCTTAAAGTCTGATCTAACTCAACCTCGTCAGTCCTCAACACATGCGATGGATCTGGCTCATACTTCCTCAACATCAAAACATGAAACACATCATGTAAGGAAGACAAATCTGGTGGCAACAACAACCGATATGCCAAAGGTACAATCCTCTCAACTATCTCATAAGGTCCAACATAACGAGGAGCCAACTTTTCCTTGAGACCAAATCTCATAACACTGCGGAAAGGAGAAACCTTAAGGAAAACTAGATCACCAACCTCAAATTCCAAGGGCCTACGCCTCTTATTCACATAACTTGCTTGGCGATCTTGTGCAGCTTTCATCCTCTGACGAATCAAATCCACCTTTTCCCTCATCTGCACAAACTCTGGAGAAGACAGCTGCTTCTCCCCCACTTCTTCCCAACAAATAGGCGATCTACGCTTTCTGCCATACAAAGCCTCAAATGGTGTCATCCCAATCGTGACCTGATAGCTGTTATTGAAGGAAACTCAACCAAAGACAACGAGTCTTGCCAGCTACCACTAAAATCCATCACAACAGCTCTTAACATATCCTCTAAAATCTGGATAGTCCTCTCAGATTGGCCATCTGTCTGGGGATGATACGCTGTGCTCATCGCCAATCTAGTTCCCAAAGTTGTTTGCAAACTCTTCCAAAGTAAACCTTGGATCACGATCTGAAACAATCGAAACTGGCACACCATGCAAATGCACCACGAAATATATGTACAGCTTCGCCATCTTCTTCGAAGAATAGCTCATGTTGTAGGGAATGAAGTGCGCAAACTTCGACAATCTGTCTACTACAACCCAAACCGCGTCACAACCTCTGCTGGAACGAGGAAAATGCGTGAAAAAATCCATAGCTATGTTCTCCCAATTCCATTGGGACACCTCTAAGCTTTGTAACAAACCACCAGGTCTCATCCTCTCTGCCTTGATTAGCTGACAGTTTAGGCAACGGGCTACAAATTCAGCAACATCACTCTTCAAACCTGCCCACCAGTAATGCTGCTTCAAGGCATGATACATCTTCCTTGCACCAGAATGGACACTGTATCTGCTACAATGCGCTTCATGCAAGATATCTTCCTTCATATCTATTAGATTTGGCACAACCAACCTACCACGAAACCTCAAACAACCATCAGGAGAGACAGAATAGTCTTCCAACTGTCCAGCTCTCACCTTCAGCTTCAACTCATGGATGGATGATCAGTCCTCTGAGCTGATCTAATGCTAGCAACAATCTGTGGCTCAACTTAAAAAGAAGACACCACAACATAGTCCTCAGCTGGGTAATATCGCCAACCAGTAGTGCTTAGATGCTCATGGGGCCTTCAAAATCTGCATCGAAGCCAGCATCGCCACTTGAGCCTTTCTGCTCACTGAGCTGATCTAATGCTAAGCAACAATACTGTGGACTCAACTTAAAAACGAAGACACCACAACATAGTCCTCAGCTGGGTAATATCGCCAACCAGTAGTGCTTAGATGCTCATGGGCCTTCAAAATCTGCATCGAAGCCAGCATCGCCACTTGAGCCTTTCTGCTCAATGCATCAGCAACTACATTCACTTTCCCAGGCTGATATTTGATCTCACATAAAAATCCTTCAGCAGTTCCATCCATCTACGCTGTCTCATGTTCAAATCTGACTGAGAAAACAGATACTGAAGACTCTTGTGGTCGGAGTATAGCACAAACTGCACACCATATAGGTAGTGGCGCCAAATATTCAAAGCAAAAACCACTGCTGCTAACTCCAAATCACGAACTGGGTAACGAGTCTCATGCGGTTTCAACTGCCGAGAGGCATAAGCAATGACTTGACCATTCTGCATCAACACACAACCCAATCCATTCAAGGAACATCTGCGTAAAACACAAAACCTCCTGAACCACACGGTAGAGATAACACAGGCGTAGTAGTTAGCTTCTCCTTGAGCAATATAAAACTATTCTCGCATTGCTCAGTCCACACAAACCTCTTGCTTTCTGAGTCAACTGCGTCTTTGGCTTAGCTATACTATAGAATCCTTCTATAAAGAGCCGATAATAGCCAGCCAAACCCAAGAAACTACGAATCTCACCAACATTCTTGGGACGCTTTCTCAACTATACTAGGATCCACTGAAATACCCATCAACAGAAATTACATGACCCAGAAACACAACTCGGTCCAACCAAAACTCGCACTTGGAGAACTTAGCATACTGCTGCGAGTCTTAAAGCTTCTGAAGAACCAGTCTAAAATGCTCCTTGTGCTGCAACGGAGTCTTAGAGTACACCAAAATGTCATCGATAAACACAATTACAAACTATCGATGAACTCTCTAAAGAATCTATTCATCAAATCCATGAAAACTACGAGAGCATTCGTCAAACCAAAAGGCATAACTAGAAACTCGTAATACCCATACCTTGTACGAAACGCAGTCTTCTCAACATCCTGCTCTCGGATGCACAACCGATGGTACATCGAACGAAGATCGATCTTAGAAAACACAGCCGAACCCTGAAGTTGATCAAACAAGTCATCGATCCTACGCAAATGGTACTTGTTCTTCACTGTCGCCTTATTCAACTGCCTGAAGTCGATACACATTGTGAGGCTCTCGGCACACAATTAATCTTCTAATCTCAACTTATGGGAGTTTAATTAGCGTTTACTTAACCAACGAGTTTAAGTAGTGAAATCTGGTAAAAAAAAATTTTTTTTAAAATTTGGTCCAAAAAGCTGGTCATTGGTAACAGAACAGAACTATGTGTGTGTTCCAAAAACTGTTTATTTATAAACAAAACAAAACAGTACAATAGTTATTGCATGTCATATTTATCAATACAAGATATGACCAGTAGTCAAAAAACCAGATTTCATCAAACACTAACGCTAACTATTTCAAGACTATGCTAGCAGCAGATCTCTAGAAGTTCTTCTTATTTGTTGCCCTTCATCTAGGTAGCCAGCTCTCACTACCCTTGCCCAATCAATTCAGCTCTCTTCTACTTGTTGTAATGCACACATACAAAACAAGACAACAGCCGGATAAACTCCGGTGAGAAACAATCTCATTATAATTAAATATATATATATGCAATAGAACAAATAAACACATATCAAGCAGTATCAGTTCTACAATGCAATGCAATGAATCTATCTCAATTCTTCGAAACAGAATTGATTCCATTTCACATCAACGCCATCAAGATTCCTATCCGATCTTGACATGGATATCCATCTATCGAAGTCAACTCCAACTTCGAAAATCAGGTCATTTTAGTCCTGGGTATTAGAATCAATTCATATTCGCTTCGTGTTATGCAATATCATTCAAACATAAAATATCCACTACCTGTGATGGATCGACACATAAAACTTCAGTTCTAAATCAAGAACAGTAAGTACAGAGTATGTGATTTCATTGGGATAACTCAAGAAATATCATTCTCGAGTATTCTAACCTCTGACTCTAACTGTCAAATTATACCTTCGATACTCACTATTCGAATTCTTCAGATATCTCTTCCACCTTATCGTTCCCAGTAACTTCACAGAATCAAATCCTGAAGTTTGTAGCAAAAGTTACAAGGATTTCAAATTCAATCTTATTTATAACAAAGATCTCTGTTTTCTGTGGAATTTCCAACGTAATCGGTATGAATTCCACGTGTGATGCCCGAACCCAACGGGGCCACGAGAATTGAGGTAAACAAAAATTTTCGAATAAAAGAAGGGCTAAAAGATAATTTGTTATAAGCTGCATTTCTTATAACGCAAAGGAAACAAAACACAAGACAAATTCGAAGATCAGTAGGTACTTAAGTTCGCGCGCTACTGCTAAAACATTTGCGGAAAACAGAGTATTTCATATAACTTTGCAATTGCGGTTTACAACATCTGATATTCTATGTAAATATACAACCATTGCCACTGATTTAATACAGTACAACTTAATCAAAACGATACAACTTAGACACGGAAAAACGTAGGCCTTGGATAAACACAACGCCACCCATCTGCTGATTTCAAGTTTCACCTGCTGTTCCTCCACCAGTTGTCGTACCTGCACCATTTTAAAAGCTAGTGAGCCTAAAGGCTCAGCAAGTAAAACCTGAGTAGTAACAATTTCATAAAACGCTGGCAGACATCTGTGCAATGCATATGTTAAGGAACTTCAATATACAATGTCCTTTTCGTAAACATTTCAGTAAACATTCAATGGCAGAAACAGGGGATGATAACCCAGCTTCTCATTTCTTTCAATTTCATTTTCAGTTGATCATGGCATATAAGTTCTATGTGGTCCAGTTTGCACTTTGATCAAAATGACTCCCGATATCAGTTTAGCATATAGCTCATATGAAAGGGCAGTCGACATCTTCGACAACTGCTCACCCTTCTCCTTGGTGACCTTAACTATCTATGCCATAATCTAAAAATCTTTTGTTCCTTAACAATCTTTTCTTTTAAACGTTTCTGTAAAACATCGGGTTCCATCATTTTAAACATTT
>KQ993807.1:71522-86804 GCA_001598015.1 Dorcoceras hygrometricum | reverse complement strand
ATGAACTTTCAATATATCAATAATATACAGGCAAGCAGATCCATTAAAACACAATATATGCTTCAAATGGTGTAGAAAAAGATCAGCTTTTACGTGCCTTAATTGAAGCTTTGCAACAACAGCAAATTCCTGCAGAAATCCTCCCCTTGAGCAACGCACGAACTTTTCTGAAATTTCTTTGAAGAACACTTTAAAACTTTTCTTTGCAAATGATGAAAATCTTACTTTGAAAACAGGTTTTTATATGAAAGGGATTAGAGGCATGCTACTTGTGAAATCAAGCATGACACACCTTTGAAATTTAGTAAAATTTCCCTCATATCATTTTCATTTGTAAGATACCAAACCTTCTCTTAAAGAAATCATTTCACCTCCTTAAAACATATTTTAATAGATTTAGAACCAGCTCGTGCATCGCTCCTTGGAGTCACCTGCTGGAACCAGCCGCAGTGCATTTTACCTGCTGATATCAACAATTCAGCAGATACATAATATTTAAAATTGCCAAAATTGCCCATATGATTTATGAAATGCATAAATATGGTCCTAGGGATTTTGGGGCGTTACACCACGTGTCATGCTGAGTATTAAATACCAAAATAAGATATACTCACACCGCTTCAAAACAGATCATCGCAACAATATATATCGTTAACCAGATTCCCAACTGTTGTTCAGACTTCATCAGTCGTTGTTCTGGATAACCAGCTGCTGAAATACTCAGTCCCAATAATACCCAGACGTTGCGTTTCTTTAACATCAAAATGACGCCGTAATAATTAATCCAAACGACGTCGCAACACACAAACGGCTGGTTCCAGATCTCTACTGGAAAACTAAACAACTGGTCCACTAAAATACCTCATAGACTGGTCCCGCTAACCAATTCAAACAGTGTCGTATTAACCTATTTCATAAGTCAAACAACGTCGCGTTGCTCCCACGACTGGTTAAACCAGCAGATACAACAAACCATCGACTGGTTTCAAGTCCCAAAAGCTGGACAATCAGACGTTGTATCAAAACGCTGCGTTCCAAGTAATTCAAAACGACGTCGCATAGCTGACGTCATAAAATCTGGTCGTTAACTCTCTCGCAAAACCAGCTGCAAGATACAGGAGAGTTTACTGGCGTTGATGTCTGGAAATCGAATTATGTGCATCGACTGAGTAGCGAAACGACGTCGCTCAACAAAAATCAGCGATCACTCTCAATCATTTTGTTAACTAGCGTTGATGTCTAGATTTCTCAAAATAGCGCTACTACTGGTCTTCGTAAAACCACAACGTATTAGCAACGGCTGGTAAGATTCTACCAGCTTTCTCCAAAACGACCACGTTTCATCATATGGTCGCGATAACTTACGCAACGCACCAGATTTCACCAAAACGGTAACGTTTCACTTCTAACCATTTAAGAAATCAGATTCCTCCCTATATTCCTTAAGTAAACTCCGAATCTCAACCAGATTTCACCTGGAAGAATTTCAATCTGAAGCATACTATTTCCAGGAGAAGTTGAAGAATCCTCAACCAGACTTCATCAAAATCTTACGTCCAGTCATTTGAATTTGCTTAATCGCTACATAATAATCTCGGGCATTACATTTCTCCCTCTCTAAAATCTGAGTTCGTCCTCGAACTCGTCAGCAGTCTCTATACGCACATAAGAATACTGAGATAACAAATCTAAATAAGAACAAACCTCATTGAAAAAGATAGGGAAATCGTTGTTTCATATCTTCCTCAACTTCCTATGTGGATTCTTCAACTCCATGTCGATTCCATTGAATCTTCACCAATGGAATAATCTTCGTTCGGAGTTGTTTTTCTTTTCGATCAAGAATCTGTATCGGCTGTTCAAAATAACTCAATGTTTCATCGAGTTCAGCTTCTTCAGTAGGAATAACATGAGATACATCAGGCAGATATTTCCTTAACATAGATACATGAAAGACATCATGTATACCAGAAAGAGATGGAGGTAATTCAAGTCAATAAGCGAGATCGCCTATTTTCTCAAGAATTTCGTAAGGACCAATGAATCTTGGAGACAATTTTCCACGTTTACCAAATCTGATTGTACCTCTAAAAGGAGAAATTTTCAAAAATACTCTGTCCCCTATTTCAAAACTCAAAGGCCTACGTCTGGTATTTGCATATCTAGTCTGTCTTTGTTGCGCTGTTCTCATTTTCTGCTGAATCAACTTCACTTTCTCAGTCATTTCCCTGATCAAATCTGGTCCCAATTCAGGTACCTCTGATACATCATCCAAATATAATGGTGAACGACATTTTCTTCCATACAACTCTTCAAATGGAGCCATTCCGATACTGGTTTGGTAGCTGTTGTTGTATGAAAATTCCACCAGTGGTAATGAATCTTGCCATGAAGTACCAAAATCCAGAACTACTGCTCTAAGCATATCCTCAAGGGTTTGAATTGTTCTTTCAGATTGCCCATCGGTTTGAGGATGATATGCATTGTCAGATGCAATTTTGTACCCAGAGCTTGTTGCAAGCTATTCCAAAAGTGTGAAGTAAATCTGGGATCTCGATCAGATACAATCGATTTTGGTATACCATGAAGTCTGACCACTTCTCGAATATAAAGATCTGCCATTTGATCATGTCGATAGGTCAGTCGATAAGGAATAAAACAAGTAGATTTCTTCAACCTATCAATAATTACCCAAATAGCATCGCAACCTCGGGAGGATTTTGGTAATTTCGTTACAAAGTCCATAGAAATGTAATCCCACTTCCATTCAGGAACTGACAGACTTTGTAATAAACCAGCAGGTTTCTTTCTTTCAGCTTTCACCTATTGGCAGTTAAAGCACTTTGAAACAAATTCAGTCACATCAGACTTCATTTGCTTCCACCAGTACTGTTTCTTCAAGTCGTTATACATTTTCCTGCCACCAGGATGGATGCTGAATTTACTTCGGTGGGCTTCATGCAAGATCTGGTATTTTAATTCCGCAACATTTGGAACAACAAGTCTGTTATTCACATATAGAATATCATCAGCGCTCACTTTATATTCCGATGAATGTCCAGATTTGACCATCTCAACAGATTTCTGTATATTCAAATCCTTCTTTTGCGCTTCTTTAATTCGAATCAACAATTCAGGTTCAGCACTTATAGCACAAATTCTCATCGATCTTCTGTCCGTTTCAAATAAATATCCAGAAATACAGCATTTCTCTATTAAACTAGATACACCCATCGTAGTCAAAGACAACGGACAAATCTTTCTACTCAGGGCATCAGCTGCTGCATTTGATTTTCCTGGATGATATTTGATCTCAAAATCAAAATCTTTTAATAAATCCAGCCATCTTCGTTGTATCATGTTTAATTCAGACTGGGAAAACAGATATTTCAGACTTTTATGATCTGAGAAAATCTCAAATTTCTCACTAAAGATAATGTCGCCATATCTTTAGTGCAAACACGATGGCTGCCAACTCAATATCATGAATTGGATATCGAACCTCATGTGGTTTCAGCTGTCTCGAGGCGTATGCAATCACATGTCCTCGTTGCATCAAAACACACCCAATCCTTGGTGAGAAGCATCGCTTTTTGTTAGCTTCCGCATGTGTTTATTCGTTGTGAGCACGAGGCCTGACAGTACCCGAAGGAATTGTCAAAACTGGTGTTGTAGTTAACCTCTTTTTCAATTCGAGAAAACTGTTTTCACATGTCTCTGACCAAATAAACGGTGCATTCTTCTATGTCAATTGAGTAATAGGCTTCGCAATACTCTAAAAATCCTGGATAAACCATCGGTAATACCCTGCAAGACCCATAAAGCTTCGAATTTCTGGTACAGATGTTGGTCTAGGCCAATTAATTACAGCTTCTATCTTACTTGGATCAAATGAAATACCATCTCCTGAAATAATATGACCAAGAAATACCACTTTTCGCAACCAAAATTCACATTTCGACAGTTTAGCATACAATTTCTCATCTCTTAAAGTTTGCAAAACAGTTCTGAGATGGTTAGCATGATCGTACACATTCTTCGAATAAATAAGAATATCATCAATAAATATAATCACGAAATCATCAAGATATTTCTGAAATACCCTGTTCATCAAACTCATAAACACTTCCGGAGCATTTGTCAATCCAAACGGTATAACGATGAACTCATAATGACCATACCTCGTTCGAAAGGCAGTTTTCGATATGTCCTCATCTCTTACTCTCAATTGATGATATCCGGATCTCAAATCAATCTTTGAGTATACTGACGAACCCTGCAACTGATCAAATAAATAATCTATTCGCGGTAAAGGGTATTTATTCTTTACCGTTGCTTTATTCAATTGCCGGTAGTCAATACATAGTCTCATTGATCCATCTTTCTTGCGTACAAATAATACCGGAGCGCCCCAAGGGGAAACACTTGGTCTAATGTACCCTTTGGCCAGAAGATCTTCCAGCTGCTCCTTCAATTCCTTAAATTCAATTGGTGCCATGCGGTACGGTGCTTTTGATATCGGTTGTGTACCTGGAATCAATTAAATACTGAAATCTACATCTCGATATGGAGGCAATCCTGGAATCTCATCAGGAAAGACATCAGCAAACTCACAAACTACTGGTATATCAACTAGTTTCGGTCTATTCTTCATCGCATCTGCTGCGTATATTAGGAATCCCTCCGCTCCTTTCTGTAATAGCTTAGTCATCGGAATTACAGAAATCAAAGGAATTCTGGCTCGTGATCCCTTACCATAAAATTTCCATTAATCAGTTTTCTCGGGTCTAAATCGAACCACTTTCCGGAAACAATCTACTGTTGCCCTGTACTTGGTTAACATATCTATGCCAATGATACAATCGAAATCAGACAACCCAAGCACAACACAATCAATCTCAATCTCATGACCCTCAAATTGTAATATACAATTTTTAACAGCTTTTACTGATAGCATACCCCTTCCCAGAGGTGAAGAGATTAATACTACCTCAGTCAACGATTCAATGGGCAACGAATGTGTTACAACAAAATGCTCAGAAATAAATGTGTGTGAAGCACCGGTATCCACTAACACATAAACAGGGAAATTACACAGATAACAATTACCTGCAATAACATCATCAGGAGCGGCTTTCTCTTCGGTCAATGCAAACACTCGTGCTTGCTGTTTAGGAGGTTGACTCACTGTTTGGATCCCTCCTTGTCTACCTTGTTGTTGATTCTGCGGTTGAAAAGAATGCACAGAAGATGCTTGCCGTTCTGGAATTGGCGTTGATCTCGATGCCGCAATATTCTGTGAACTCCCCGAACTACGTTGAGGGCAGATTCTGGTAAAATGTCCAGGTTGATTACAAATGCGACAAAGGCCAAACACTCCTCTACACTATTCGGTGTTGTGTCTGCCTCCACATTTGGTACAGTAATCATCAGATTTCTATCCAGCTCCCAGTTGTTTGAATTCACTTGAACTGGAGGAGCTACTGGTACCAGAACGCTTGAATTGTTTTTCTTTTCCTTTAAAGAAATTTTCTTTCCACTACCGCTGCTTCCAGCATCAAATCGAGGGGGTGGTGGAATCTGTGGGTTCTCTTGTTCTAATTTGGCTGGTGATGGCACAAATTGTGCTCTTCGTTGCCTTAGCAATCCAGCTTCTGCTCCTTTTGCACGATTCAATGCATCGGCAAAAGTATTTGGTCGCCCTGTATTCACCAAAGTGAACGCATCGGGATTCAAGCCATTGATAAACTGATCGGCTTGCGCTTCAGCACTGATAGCAACATGTGGAGCGAATTTAAGTAAACTTGTGAATTTGGCAACGTATTCCTCAATATCTAGTTGCCCTTGTCGCAAATTTGCAAACTCGGCTCCTTCCTTTCGATAAGAAACTGGAAAGAATCGTTGATAGAAGGCTGTTCTAAATACGGCCCAAGTAATCACAGTACCCTGATTTTCAAGTGCCTTCTTTGTTGCTATCCACCAACTTTTACCAAGACCATGCAACTGGTGTACTATCAATTTCACCCGACGATCATCGATATAATCGAGTGCTTCAAATAACTGTTCGATATCCTCTAACCAGTTTTCACAATTGATTGTATTTTCTGTTCCTGTCAAGGTTGGTGGTTTAAAGGACTGAAATCGTTTCAACAATGTTTCCATCGGGGTTGCAGCTGCATTCAAAGTATCAGTCCATGTACTACCCTGCTCTGTTCGCGGAATATTTCCTGTCTGCCGGGTAGTTGTTCTTTGAGGAGGCATATCTAAAAGTCAAATAGACTTGTTCATAATTCCTCATCAATCAATAACAAGTCAATTTCAGTCACTTCTCTGATTAGCACACATCAATGTGCTACGTCTGAAGAGATCGAGTTCTGATTCATACTTAATTCAATACATGCTACTAATCACATCAAAGAGCATGTAATTCTCATAACTCTTCGGCATACTCTTACCATTCATTCACAATAATCAAGTGATATAACTTCAAAACAGTAAGACATACACCATACAAGCATGCAATAAATCAATCAGAAAAACTCGATCTACCCCGCTCATCTACCTCAATAACTTGATGGTTTAGTGGGCTCTGATACCACCTGTTGTGAGGCTCTCGGCTCACAATTAATCTTCTAATCTCAACTTATGGGCATTTAATTAGCGTTTACTTAAACCAACGAGTTTAAGTAGTGAAATCTGGTAAAATTTTATTTTTTTTAAATTTGGTCCCAAAAGCTGGTCATTGGTAACAGAACAGAACTATGTGTGTGTTCGAAAAACTGTTTATTTATAAACAAAACAAAACAGTACAACAGTTATTGCATGTCATATTTATCAATACAAGATATGACCAGTAGTCACAAAACCAGATTTCATCAAACACTAACGCTAACTATTTCAAGACTATGCTAGCAGCAGATCTCTAGAAGTTCTTCTTATTTGTTGCCCTTCATCTAGGAAGCCAGCTCTCACTACCCTTGCCCAATCAATTCAGCTCTCTTCTACATGTTGTCATGCACACATACAAAACAAGACAATAGCCGGATAAACTCCGGTGAGAAACAATCTCAGTATAATCAACATGTATATGCAATAGAACAAATAAACACATATCAAGTAGTATCAGTTCTACAATGCAATGCAATGAATCTATCTCAATTCTTCGTTTTAGAATTGATTCCATTTCACATCAACGCCATCAAGATTCGTATCCGATCTTGACATGGATATCCATCTATCGAATTCAACTCCAACTTTGAAAATCAGGTCATTTCAGTCCTGGGCATTATAATCAATTCATATTCGCTTCGTGTTATGCAATATCATGCAAACATAAAAGATCCACTACCTGTGATGGATCGACACATAAAACTTCAGTTCTAAATGAAGAACAGTAACTACAGAGTATTTGATTTCATTTGGATAACTCAAGAAATATCATTCTCGAGTATTCTAACCCCTGACTCTAACTGTCAAATTATACCTTCGATACTCTCTGTTCGAATTCTTCAGATATCTCTTCCACCTTATCGTTCCCAGTAACTTCACAGAATCAAATCCTGAAGTTTGTAGCAAAAGTTACAAGGATTTCGAATTGAATCTTATTTATAACAAAGATCTCTGTTTTCTGTGGAATTTCCAACGTAATCGGTATGAATTCCACGTGTCATGCTGAGTATTTAAATACCAAAATAAGATATACTCACACCGCTTCAAAACAGATCGTTGCAACAATATATATCGTTAACCAGATTCCCAACTGTTGTTCAGACTTCATCAGTCATTGTTCTGGATAACCAGCTGCTGAAATACTCAGTCGCAATAATACCCAGACGTTGCGTTTCTTTAACATCAAAATGATGCCGTAATAGTTAATCCAAACGACGTCGCAACACACTAACGGCTGGTTCGAGATCTCTACTGAAAGAACTCAACAGCTGGTCACACTAAAATACCTCATCGACTGGTCCCGCTAACCAATTCAAACGGTGTCGTATTAACCTATTTCATAAGTGAAAACGACGTCGCGTTGCTCCCATGACTGGTTAAACCAGCAGATATAACAAACCATCGACTGGTTTCAAGTCCCTCGACTGGTCACTGCTTCACAAGCCAACGACTTGTTATCAAATCCCAAAAGCTGGACAATCAGACGTTGTATCAAAACGCTGCGTTCCAACTAATTCAAAATGAAGTCGCATAGCTGATGTCATAAAATCAGGTCGCTAACTCTCTCGCAAAACCAGATGCAAGCTACAGGAGAGTTAACTGGCGTTGACGTCTGGAAATCGAATTACGCGCATCGACTGAGTAGCGAAACGACGTCGCTCAACTAAAATCAGCGATCACTCTCAATCATATTGTTGACTAGCGTTGACGTCTGGATTTCTCACAATAGCGCTACTACTGGTCTTCGTAAAACGACAACGTATTAGCAACGACTGGTAAGATTCTACCAGCTTTCTCCAAAATGACCACGTTTCATCATATGGTCGCGATAACTTACGCAACGCACCAGATTTCACCAAAACGGCAACGTTTCACTTCTAACCATTTAAGAAATCAGATTCCTCCCTATATTCCTTAAGTCAACTTTGAATCTCAACCAGATTTCACCTGGAAGAATTTCAATTCGAAGCATACTATTTCCAGGAGAAGTTCAAGAATCCTCAACCAGACTTCATCAAAATCTTACGTCCAGTCATTTGAATTTACTTAATCGCTACATAATAATCTCGAGCATTACATACATCCTCATCGACCCGTCTTTATTCTTGACAAACAAGATAGGCGCTCCCCACGGGGACGTGCTAGGACTAATAAATCCCTTCTCCAGCAACTCAGTAAGCTGAACCTTAAGCTCACTCAACTCTGCAGGTGCTAAACGATACGGAGCACACGAAATCAGAGCTGTACCAGGTACCAACTCAATGCTGAAGTATATCTCCCTCCTTGGAGGAACTAGGAATCTCCTCCAGAAACACATCCCGGAAATGGCGAACAACGGAAACTCTACTAAGCTCGGTGCCGAAAACGCACAACGCCATGGAAACAATCCACGGTGGCCCTAAAATTAGACAACACGTCCATTCCCACTATAAAATCAAAATCCCACATCACTAGCCTGATCAGGTTGGCTAACAACACACTCTCGTCAAACCTAAGAATACCATTCAACAAAATCTCTTGGGAAAACAAGCTCGCGCCGGCAGGAGTCGCAACAGATACAACATCACACAGAGATGTGGTATGCAAACCATGCTCAACCACAAATGCATCGGCAATGAAAGAATGTGATGCTCGTGTATCAAACAACACACGCGCAGGAAAATCAAAAACAAAGCAAGTACCTGCGATAATCCCTCCGCCTGGCGTGCCCTCCCCTTGCTCCCAAGTCATGGCATTCACTTGGGCAAACTGAGGTCCAAAAAACTGAGGATGGGAAGACTGTCCAAACCGCGAAGGACCAGGCTGATGAAACGGCCTAAACTGAGGCTCCTCTAACCTCTGCTGCTGGGCTGGAAAAGAACGACCTCTAGAAGATCCACCTCGACCCTGTAGTGGAGCTGCGGTATTATGCGATCCAGACAAAGGACACACCCTAGAAAAGTGTCCGTACTGACCACAAACATTACAGGAACCCTACACACCTACTTTGAGACCTGATTATGTAATAAGATTAATTGTTAGAATTAATCGGTTGTTAGTGATTTCTGGTAATTCAGATTTCAGTTGGAATGCTTGGGTTGAATTTTCGGGTCATATTTCATATTTGGAGCAATTCTGGAAGTTTTCGTGTTTTTGGATTTTTTTGGTGAAATCTGGTAGTAGATTTGATGACGTAAGCTTCGCTGGTATGCGTTGCGTTGATGACATAAGCCTTGCTGTTGAAGAAGTCTGGTTGCTGGTGTTATTTTCCTTTGTAGCGTGTTTTGTTGGCGCGAGGCCCTTACGCCGTCGTTTCATGAGAGATCTGTTTTGCGTTAATGTGTATAGATCTGATTCTAGCGTATTTTGTTAAAGCTTGAAACGCTGTCGTTTGGATAAGTAAGAACGGTGTCGTTTTGATTAGCGCTTGTGGGAGAGATCTGGTATAGCGCTAGCATGAGATCTTTTCGTGAGCGGAGAGATCTGTTTTGTGTATTGCGGGTTTATGCGTTGGTTCCTAAACGCTGCCGTTTTAATAAGTTGCTACATCGTCGTTTTTGGGAGTAGCACTAGTGAGAGATCTGTTCGCAGCGATGAGGTCCGGTTGGATTATGAAAACAGATTTCAAAGTTGGTCAACTCTCCTGTAGCGTGTTTCCAGCTTTCACCGCTTTTTGACCAGCTTTCTCCGTGGTTTTGTGCGACGTCGTTTTGGGGTCTTGGTTGAGCGTTGCTTAGCGCCTGCGTTGGATGTTGTGGAATCTGTTGCGCGTTGTGAAGTTTTTGAAAGCTGTTTTTGTCGGTGGACATTTTATTCAGAATTCTCGCGTGTATATATTGGTATCTTTGGCCTTCATTTTATTTCACCAGATTCCATATTTAGAAAATTTCCCGATCTTCGTTCTCTGTTTTCTCAAACCCTCGGGTACTATTTATCATAGATTTTATCCGGCGATTCCCGTTGATTCCGGCCACCATTTTTCACGTTCGAGGTAGCGTTGGACTCCTCTTGGAAAGCTCTTTTATCTCGTACCCATTTTGGAGGCTGTAGTTGGCTGGAACAAAAGCACAAAGTTGCTGTTCTCATTCGTGCGTTTCGTAGTTGCAGGTAGCTTTTCGATTTAACTTTGAAATCTTGTTCCCAGCCTTGTATTAAGCTTCCTGTTAAGTTGTTTGGGTAGGATTGAAGGCTGGTTTGTGCATATGAATTTCCAGCCGTGAACTTTAATGTTGGCCGTGAGAATTCTATGAGGGCCGTGAGGTTGTATAGGCTTTTCCTGAAATCTGTGCATCGTGTGTTTGGCAGATTTTGTGCAGGCCGTGACTTGCTCGCACCTTCGAGGAATCTGAATTTTGGTAATTGTTGCTCAGAAGGTACGGGTTTGAGCTTGAAATTCAGCTTGGATTGGTGTGAGATTTAATGTGAGATTGCCGGAATGTTTT
Source organism: Dorcoceras hygrometricum (assembly GCA_001598015.1). Taxonomy (NCBI): domain Eukaryota; kingdom Viridiplantae; phylum Streptophyta; class Magnoliopsida; order Lamiales; family Gesneriaceae; genus Dorcoceras; species Dorcoceras hygrometricum. Next base: position 75,714 of record KQ993807.1, on the reverse strand, counting down.
GGTGTTTTGAATGCGGTATTTTGGTGGCTGTTGCGTTTGTGTTTAGCTAGCTGTCTTAGTGATATGCATACACGCATGGTTCATCATTCATTTCAGATCTCTTGTATCGTTTCTTGTTGTATTGTGCTATTTTTTCTTACCAGGATGCGAGGGCGAGCGGCGATACCGCACTCTCATCTTCCTGCTGGGATTTGTTAGGCACTATGCGCCGAGTGGTTAACTACCACAGTTCATGGGCGAGGCAACGGCAGGTCGAGTTGTTTGTTGCATCTGGTATTTGGGTGTAGTGTAAAGGAGAGTGGCTCATTACCACACTTTGAACACACATCAGTGGCCACCGTTTGTTGAAGATCTTGTGGAGCTATGTTTGAGTTCCTTGGCTCCCTTCTTGGTTGTAGCCTACAGCGTTCGTTCTGTGTCTCATGCATAGCATCTGCATTTTATCTTATGCTTTCCTTTAGCATTTTCAGTTGCTCTCCATACTGGGGTTTGACCCCATGTCCCTCTGGGGCTTGGTTTGTTTCCTTATTTGTGTTGTTTTCAGGGAATCCAGATTTTACAGCTGGTCGTGGTTTTAACCCAGCTGGCGGTGCCCCAGGAGGTGGTTAGCGTGTCCCAGTTGCGTATAGCATATTTATATATATGTATCAGTTGGCCAGGGGGATGCCCTGCGCTTCGTTATTGTATCCAGTAGTTGGAGTCTGATACATGTATTGGTTGTTGTATGCTAAACTGTTGATTGTTTTTACGTACTGGGATATATTTTGAGTATCGTTCTATTTTAAATTATATTGTTTTAAACTGTCAGGCCTAAACGCGAAAATTTTACCCGCTTTTTGATAGCTTCCGCATGTGTTTTGATGTTTTTACTCTGTTTAGAGCACGAGGCCTGACATTTTTGGTATCAGAGCTTAAGCTGGGATAAGCTCAATTTCTTTGCTCACACTCGAGTCTAGGCACAGTGTTGTATGTTACGTGTGTCTGATTTATGTGCCTACGTGCTGCATATTTTTGTGTTATATGCTATCTATGTCGTATCTGTTCTGTTTTGCTTGATCCTGTTGAGTGTTTTCGTAGATGCCGCCTAGACGTCGTGGCAGAGGTAGGGGGCAGTTTCAGGAGTCAGGATGACAGAATGAGGATCGGTATAGTGCTCGTACTCAGACTCGTGAGAGTTGTGAGAAAGAAGAGGTTGCGGCTACGGCGCCTCCGGTATAGAGGATTGATGTGGTGATCGCTCGGTTTCAGAGGATGAACCCTCCAGTCTTCAATGGTGATGACTCCAGTGAGGATGCGGACTCGTGGCTCCGGAACGTCATCTTTATTTTCGACCGATGTCAGTATGATGATGAGCTCCGTCTGAATTTAATGATTCTTCTGCTTAGGAAGGCCGCAGAGCGCTGGTGGTGAGGCGCTTCTAGTACACTGGAGGATACCGGTGTTGGGATCTCTTGGAACAGTTTTTGCGAGACTTTCCGACAGGAGTATGTGCCTGAATCTTATGTGAACGCCCGGGAGCGGGGGTTCGACCATCTGGAGCAGGGATCCATGACTGTTTGGGAGTATGCTAGGAAGTTCTCTTCTCTGTTGGCGTACGTTCCCCATGTTTCTGGCCGGGAGAGGGCCAAGCGGACTCGATTTCTTGAGGGCTTGAATGAAGAGTTGTATCAGATGGTGTTGACCAGTAAGCCCAAGACTTACTCTGAGGCTGTGGATCACAGTCTTCTTAGTCCTCCCAGTCAGCCTATCAGCCCCAGCAGCAGCAGCAGCAGCCACAGGTGGCTCAGCAGTCTGGCCGTCAGAGGTTTCGACCCCGAGGTCAGCAGTTCAAGAAGAAGTAGGGTTCTGGCTCTTCTGGTTCTGGTAGTTCGAGTAGCAGTGGATCTCGGACTGAGTTTTGTTGCTTTTGCGGTGGGAAGCATCCGTCTACGCAGTGTGTTGGTGTGCAGGGTTCCTGCAACCTTTGTGGTCAGTACGGGCATTTTGCGAGAGTGTGTCCGTCAGCTGGATCACAGCAGACCGCGGCCCAGCCTCAGGGTCGTGGAGGTCAGTCTAGGAACCATTCTCAGTAGTTTAAGCAGCCCCGATTGGGTGAGAATCAGTTTAGGCCCTTTCAGCAGTATGGCCCTTCGCGCTTTGGGCTCAGCCTTTCTTCTCAGGACCCCAGCATGCTCAGGTTAACGCCATTACGAGGGAGCAGGCCGAGGAGACACCAAGCCGGGTGATTGGAGGTACATGTCTTGTATTTGACTTTCCTGCTCGTGTGTTGTTTGACACCGGTGTATCGCATTCGTTTATTTCTTATTCGTTTGTTTTTTAGCATGGTATGTGTACCATTCCTTTGCTCGATTCCGTTTCTGTTTACTACCCCTGGTGGTGTGAGCCCGTTCTCCCAGGAGGTTTTGTTGGATGGCGTGTTGCGGTTTGGTGAGCATGTCCTGTTAGCGAATTTGATCCGTTTGATGCTTTGGGATTTCGATTGCATAGTTGGGATGGATGTGCTGTCCAGCTATAAACCTCCGTGGCCTGATTCCATGGGATTGTGCGTTTTAGGCCTATGTCTGGCGAGAAGTGGGACTTCTACGACCAGGATTCTAGATCTAAGATCCCGTTGATCTCAGCGATGGAGATGTTTAGCTTGTTGTATTTTGGAGAATGCTGGCTTTTATGATTTACGCGTTTTGATGCGTCTTCTTCTTCCCGTGTGCAGCTTAGTGATGTTCCTGTGGTGCGGCATTTTCCCGATGTGTTTCCGGAGGAGATTCCTGGTTTTCCTCCGAGGCGGGAGATCGACTTCAGCATAGAACTAGTGCCTGGCACAGCTCCAATTTTGCATGCTCCGTATCGTCTGGCGCCTGCGGAGTTGAGAGAACTCAAGGTGCAGTTAGATGATTTGCTGGAGAAAGGTTTTATTCGACCTAGTATGTCACCGTGGGGAGCGCCTATTCTGTTTGTGAAGAAGAAGGATGGCTCAATGCGGATGTGCATTGATTTTCGCCAGTTGAATAAAGCCACTGTCAAGAACAAGTACCCGTTGCCGAGAATCGATGATCTGTTTGATCAGTTGCAAGGTTCTGCGTTGTATTCCAAGATTGATCTTCGTTCTGGGTACCATCATCTGAGGGTGAGAGAACAAGATGTCACAAAGACTGCATTTCGTACGAGGTACGGACATTTTGAATTTTTTGTGATGCCGTTTGGTTTGACCAACGTGCCAGTAGTATTTATGGATTTGATGAACCGAGTTTTCCGTGAGTTTATCGATCAGTTTGTGATCGTGTTCATCGAAGACATCTTAGTATATTCGAAGACTGCTTTGGAGCACAAGGAGCATTTGCGGATTGTCCTTCAGACGCTGAGAGACCAGCAGTTGTATGCAAAGTTCTCCAAGTGTGAGTTCTGGTTGGATCGCGTCGTATTCTTGGGGAATGTGATTTCAGCCGAGGGGATTTTGGTGGATCCTAGCAAGGTTGATGCCGTTCTGAACTGGGAGCGTCCCAGGAATGTTTCCGAGATTCGTAGTTTCTTGGGTCTGGCTGGCTATTATCGTTGCTTCATTGAGGGATTCTCAAGTATAGCAAAGCCAATGACTCAACTGACGCAGAAGGACAAGAGGTTTGTTTGGACTGAGCAGTGCGATAATGCTTTTCAACTGCTCAAGGGAAAGTTGACTACTGCTCCTGTGTTGGATCTGCCGTCCGGTTCAGGTGGTTTTGTTGTTTGTTCTGACGCTTCGCTCAATGGATTGGGTTGTGTGTTGATGCAAAATGGTCGAGTCATTGCGTATGCCTCGCGGCAGTTGAAACCGCACGAGACTCGTTACCCAGTCCATGATTTGGAGTTAGCAGCGGTGGTCTTTGCGCTGAAGATCTGGCATCACTACCTGTATGGGGAGCAGTTTGTGGTGTACTCCGACCACAAGAGTTTGCAGTATCTGTTTTCGCAGCCTGACTTAAACATGAAACAGCGACGGTGGATGGAGCTGCTAAAAGATTTCGATTGTGAGATTAAGTACCAGCCTGGAAAGTCGAACGTAGTGGCTGATGCTTTGAGCAGGAAGGCTAGTGAGATGCTTGCGTCGTTGTACATCTCTAAGGATCAGGAGCATCTTAACACTACGGGTTGGAGATTTTACCCGGCTGAGGATTGTGTTGTGGTTTCATCTTTCCAAGTGGAGCCTGTTAGAGTAGAT
>KQ993807.1:25604-56446 GCA_001598015.1 Dorcoceras hygrometricum | reverse complement strand
TCCTACCAATGAAACATGGTACTTCGCATCGCAGATACTAGTCTCGAACTCGGGTGGCCTTATCCTTATTTTGACGGCCCAATCGACTAGGAACATGTTCAGAATCCACAGCGACTATTAGATGTGTTTCATGATAGCCGTCATACCCACTATCACATCTAACATACGCTTAAGTGCATTCTAGGTCTTTACTCAACGCAATTGTAAATCATTACACACATAATGAAAGTAAAGAACGCCATATAAAAGAATGCGAATATTATATATAAAGACTGTTTAATACAAGAGTCTATAAACCCACACACCACAAGTTGGCTAGTTGGGCATCTACTCTAACAGAAAGGCAGTACAAAAGCTACCCCATGAAATCCCCACGCCTGTCTCCTCGAGAGTCCTAGAAGCACCTCTCCACCAGCGCTCAGCACTTCTTCTCAACTGAAACGTATCTAAACTCAGCCTACGATCATCATCGTACCTGACCCGATCGTACAATACGGTAATATTCTGCAACCAAGACTCAGCATCGGAACTAGGTTCATCTCCATTGAACGTCTGAGGATTCATCCGCTGAAACCTCGCCATCACCAGTTCCATATCGTCCACACGGGCTGCCAGCTCATCTACCTCCAAGTCAATATATCTATCGTGTCCACGACGAGGAATACTACGGTGCACTTCCTCTTCGTTCTGACCCTCACATTCCTACTGAAACTGACCTCTACCTCTACCCCTACGTCTAGGAAGCATCTACGAAGACACTAACAGGGTAAGATCACACAACAAGAAAATATAGCACATAACAAATAAATCACATAAAACACACAATACTGTGCCTAGACTCAAGTGTGATCAAAGAAATCGAGCTTATCCCAGCTTAAGCTCTGATACCAAAAATTTCAGGCCTCGTGATCTACTCAGAGTTAAACCACGCAAAACAATAGCGGAAGCATACAAAAGTGGCTTAAAATTTTCACTTTGGCATGACGATTAAAACATATAATTTAAAATACAACAATACTCAAAATATCCCAGTAATTAAAATCACTCAGTACAACAGTACAACATTAAAACACATATCAAATACCTAACAACAACTACCACAAAGCGCAGGACAAGCCCCAGCTAACAGTACTGATACATAATATGCTATACGCTAACTGGGACACTCTAACCACCTCCTGGGGCACCTCCAGTTAGGTCTACTCCACGACCAGCAGAGAAACCATGGTAACCTGAAAACACATACAGGAAAACAATACCAGCCCCTGAGGGATATGGGGTCAAACACCAGTACGGAGAGCAACTGGAAACAGCAGTTAGATAGCAATAGATAAAATGCAAATGCTATGAATGAGACAAGGCTACTACCGAACACAGGGAGCCAAAGGATTCCAAGGACAACTCAACAACCGGAATCTGAACAAAAAGGTAGTGGCCACAATGCGTGTGAGTACATGGGAGCTACCCACTCGTCTCAGCACACGGTACCAGGTGCATAAACAACACTCAACCCGCTGTTGCCCAACACATGAGATGTGGGAGCTACCCACTCCGCTCACGGTGGCTAACAGTCCGAGCAGGGAGATGAGGGACGGGAATTACCCGCGTGCCTCTACAAGCACCTTGGCACGCTCAATTCAGCAAGCATAAGGTATGGCTACAAGAGATCTGAAACAACATGGAACAGATTCATGTATGCAGTGCAACACAATGCAACAGATAACAAGACAATATACACAATATCACAGAACAGCAGGCATGAGCACATATCCATGCCAAATATCAACACTGTAACAAGCTCACATCCGTCCTCAAGTCTTCTGAGCTACAATTACCACAAACAGGGTCCGAGCAACGTAGATCTGTCACCTGCTAAGCCAAACACAAGAAACTGCTCAAGAACCGAAACACAGAAAAGCAACAGCTGGGAGCTACGAACTCGACCAGCGCTATTCTACCCTTCTAACTCAACCGAGAGCTCTAAATAACACAAGGTAGAATCTGAACACTTACCCCGACAAGCTAGGAGAGAAATCTGACGCTTATGCTAACAGACTACAGAATTACCACAAACAGGGTCCGAGCAACGTAGATCTGTCACCTGCTAAGCCAAACACAAGAAACTGCTCAAGAACCGAAACACAGAAAAGCAACAGCTGGGAGCTACGAACTCGACCAGCGCTATTCTACCCTTCTAACTCAACCGAGAGCTCTAAATAACACAAGGTAGAATCTGAACACTTACCCCGACAAGCTAGGAGAGAAATCTGACGCTTATGCTAACAGACTACAGAAGGGAGATGTCTTCGCACACCTCACCAGCTTCAAGCAAACGTTCAAGAGCAACATTAAATGAATAATCCTAGTAAGAAGAGTCCAACACTACCACTCTTACTCCAATTCGGAGCTGTCTACCGTCGGCAATCGAAGGAGATAAGGTTCGGTGAACAGTAGCTAGGGTATCACGATAGAATTTGCTATCGGGAAATATTCTAAGTATGGAAACTGGATACTCAATCAAAGAACAAGTCCTCTTATTATAAGCTACAACTGCTCATAACTGGAAAAAACAGTATCCACCAACACTTAAGCAGTCACAGCTGATTCCCCAACATCTGAATCTCGCGCCAGGAATAAAGCTACGCCAAAAAAGCTACTTAAACCAAACGACGTCGTAGAGAACTACTGTCGCAGCTGGACACGTCACCCTCTACTCACAGCTGAACAACATCTGATAGTAACGCAACATCAGATTTCTCACACAGCTGAAAGCTAACATATCTCACAGCCGATCAGAAACTCTGTCGTTCCAACTCATCCAAACGACGACGTACTAACACCCGCTACTGAAACACGCTAAGATACATATGAATGCCCTCGATAATAGACTTCTCCTCAAATCTGAAAACCAACAATACAGCGACAACTGCTCACGTCACCACTGCTGAACACTAGCATTCAGCGATGACCCATGCTCACTCCTGATCGCTAAATTCGAATCCTCAACTCTCCAGAATTGTTCTAAGGACTAAAACAAACCCGATAGCTTATCCAAGAATATCGACTAAAAGATGACACAACCGAATCCAATAAAACCCAAATTTACTCAATTAATCTCATCAGATTTTGAGTCTCACATGTGGCCTGACAAAATCTGGTCTATGTTAAACCCGATTAATTAACTCAAATAATCTTGTAAACTTTCGGGTCTCACATTTTGAGTGTTGTACTATGAGAAGCACAAGTTTTCAAACTCAAAACAAAGTCAAAACTTGTGAGAAAATGGATAAAATGGACGTGCACATGGAAGGGAGAGGGAGACAAAATTTTTGAGTAAATCCAATTACACTATTCAAGGAAACACATGCCTTGTATATTGTGAAAGTTGCCTCCAACCTTTCATCTCCCTCTTGCATGTATATTGTACGTATATGTTAAGATAAAATTTATAAGTTTTGGTGATAACAAAAACAAGACTAAGAACTGAACCTAATACTAAGATCTGGATCTTAAGTAATACAATTTCAGATATGGACGTTATACAATCAAGATGAGTATTTCAGATCAGGTCAGAGTTGTTTAGAACAGTTCAGAAGCCTTCAGAACAGATTTCAGATCAGAGCGTATTGAGTCAGTTCAAAAATCTTCTTCAGTATCAGATCAGAGCTTATCAGATTTGGGTATTAGGGTTATTTTAAGTTGTTGGGTTAAGAATTTCAGATCCGAGCAAATAAGATAAGAACGGATCAGATATGAAGGTATCAGGTTTTGTACAGAGGCTTAGTTTAATATCTGAGAGATTGGTACTGTCACGCCCTGAGACCGAGACTCATGACATCGGCAATATTAAATAATTATAAAATTGTAAAACATTAAGCCTCATAGTATAGCTCAAACCAGTCTATTACATAACCAAAATATAATCGTTTTTACATCTGAAAATCAAAGTCTGAATAACAGAATGCGTAAGCGAAATTACATTAAAAAGAAAAGCAGAATCTTCACAGCCCCAGAACAGCTCTTGTTCCTCTTCTTCAACCTGTTCATCGTTCTTATCTAGGTGGAGAAGTAAGGGGTGAGTGTTTGGGGAAACACTCAGCAAGTGGGGGATACCATTCGAGCATACAACATATACATATACATACACTGGATAACAGATTTCAGAACAGAGCATATACAGAACAAAAAACTTGTACAGGTAGCACTGATAGTTACTTCGTTTATTGGGGTCGAGGCCATAGTTACACCACGTAACTCAGAGTGCGGAATATTCCGTAGACCCATATTACAACAGAAACATCAGTGCTAAAACAGAGCTTAATTCATATCATGAACTTGACACGAAACGGAATCGATACGAAACAAGTGCTCGAACAGTAATTTAAAATAGAACGTAGCACGAATAATATATACAATATTTGAAACGAATATATATAACAAAAGACCACTTACCGTCTGCTGAAATCTGTGCGGTTCAAAGTGCAGGAAATGTTCAGCTCTTTGCAAATCTGATGCACGAAATCTGAAGAGCTTCGTACAATACTGGGTTATAACATGTGCAGGATTTCAACGAGAGAGTTTACTGTATTTTCTGAGGAATTTCGGAATCATCTGGGTATTTATAGGTGCAGGAATGGGAGTCAAAAGGTCTGTCATTAAGGCCATAAATTCCTGATTTCATGGCCGTTAAAATGGCTGTTACAAGATAAAAGATTTAGGCATTGAATTGGGTGGTTTAATTGGCCATTAATCCCTCCAAATTGGCAGATTAATTGCGAGATTTGCTCTGTACGCATGAAGAATCTTACTGAAATTCACGGGCCAAATCTGAGTTTCCTTAGTCGAATCTGAACTTCCTTGGTCGAATCTGAATTTCCGTCGTCGAATCTGAATTTCCTTAGTCGAATCTGAATTTTCGTCGTCGAATCTGAATTTCCTTAGTCGAATCTGAATTTCCTAGTCATAGTTGAGTTGACCTTGTCCAGAATTGCGGTGACTGCTGACTATCCAGAAATCTGGTTGACTGCTGACTATCCAGAAATATGAGTTGACTGCTGACTTATCCAGAAATCTGGAGATTTGCTCTGTACGCATGAAGAATCTTACTGAAATTCACGGGCCAAATCTGAGTTTCCTTAGTCGAATCTGAACTTCCTTGGTCGAATCTGAATTTCCGTCGTCGAATCTGAATTTCCTTAGTCGAATCTGAATTTTCGTCGTCGAATCTGAATTTCCTTAGTCGAATCTGAATTTCCTAGTCATAGTTGAGTTGACCTTGTCCAGAATTGCGGTGACTGCTGACTATCCAGAAATCTGGTTGACTGCTGACTATCCAGAAATATGAGTTGACTGCTGACTTATCCAGAAATCTGAGTTGACCGAGAGGGATCTGAGTTGACCGAGAGGGATCTGAGTTGATCGAGAGGGATATGAGTTCGAAAACTGAATTTCTGGGTTTTCACAGGTACAGTATTTATAAAGGTTAAGACAACTTATCAGATGAGAAGCATTCAAAGTTTATATATCAAATCTCAAAAACAGAAAGTCAGATCAGAACAGGGTATCTCACAGATTTAGTTATTTCAGGAATTCGGGTTTGACTATTTCTATTATCAAAGAAGAAAAAAAGGGGGATATGTCGTAAAAGAGAGAAATCAGATTTGACAGATATACAGTTGTTTTGAAATTAAAGAGAGAAGATAAGCTTTTGTATTTGAGAGCAGATTTCGGGTATTTGTGCCGAAACAGATTTGAGCTTCAGATTTTAATAGCTATACAACTCAGAGGAATCAACGATCGAGATTTAATCAGATAAAGCCTGTTAGACAAAGTGGATGAAAGAGACTCAGTTCAGAGATATTTGGGGAATACTTTGCAGGACGCAGAGTTGGTCTATTCGGTATTAAAGTCAAAAAGCTCTGACAACTTTAGACAGACTTTTGCATAGCATTAATGGAGCATTTAATGCGGTGATACGATGAAGATATGAAAATATGGTTTGTGTCTACTGGCTCATTTATGACCGTTGAATATGGAAGAGTATAAAGAGCTGAAGATTTCAAATGAAGAAGCTCTCGGAAAAATTTTAAGCTCTCAGTCATTTTTGAATCTCTCTCCAGCTTACTCTTTGGTTGCGCTGGTGATTCTCTCAACGATACAAGTTCTCCGCAAACTTTCAAACACCATCTTTTGCAAAATACTTTGAGTCCCAGCCTTCATTATCTCGAAGAACATTCTAGTTCAGCTCTTTCATAGATATAACCTTCGAGATGTCTTCTGGTTTAAGTTAGTAAACTGCACTTTTTGTTCAAAGAACCAGAAGATTTATAGAACTCATTTGTTTCGTTCTATTGTAAAATCAGATTTGAGTCTGTAACGAACTTTTTGTGTGAAGAAGTTCGAAAAATTATTGTTTGTTTTCAGCAGTTGTATCTATGTAGTTTGGAGTTGCGAGGAGTTCACTCTGGGCGAGGCTCAATTGATCGGGTTTATACAGAAGTTGTATTCATCAAACCTTCTAGTGGAACCTTCCTGAAAAGGAAGAAGGGGAGACGTAGGATTTTCAGATCAGAACTTTTAGAAACAAATTGAACCCTATCTTTTATTTATTGCATCGTAATTTTATTAACTGTTCACTGTTTAATCGGTTTCTTTTCGTATAATATTTGTTAACCAAGAGAACAGATTAGGACTGAGAGCCTCATATCTGGTCACTCAGATCTGAGTTAAGCGAGGCTTGTAAAAATAGTTTTAAAGGTTCCAAAAAATCAAATATCGAAGGAGTTAATTCAACCCCCCCCCTTCTGAAATCCTAAGCTTATTTTAAACACTTTTTTGATTCCATTGATCCTATCAATTGGTATCAGAGCCTGCACTCTCAGTTATTGAACAGTCTGATCTTTGCGCTTATATATTCAATATTTCTACTTCTCACAACAAAATTCCTATGTTTTCTAAGGAGGTGAATGACGACTGGAAGATCATGATGCAAGCAAACTTGGCCGCGCAAGACGACGACATGTGGTCCGTCATCATAGATTGTCCCATGAAGATTATGAAGGACAATACAGCAATAGCGATATCTGATGGCGCACCTCAGTGGATAGAAAAGAGCATATTTGAATTCTGAGGACAAGAAGAAAGCGAATCTTGACAACTTAGCAAGGGATATTTATACAAGACGCTGGATAAGAATACGTTCAGCAAAATCAAGACCTGCGCTACGGCCAAGGAGATTTGGGAGAAGTTGACACAGATTTGCAAAGGCAATGATGAGACTAATGAGAACAAGCTAACTGTTGCCCAACAAAAGTACGAGTCCATCAAGATGCGAGAAGGAGAAACAATGACCGAATTTGATGAGAGATTCAGTGCTGTGGTGATAGAGCTGACAAGTCTAGGGAAATAGTACAGCAACAGAGAGTTGGCTCTCAAGGTGATGAGAGCACTGCCGAGGGAGTGGGATGTAAAGACAATGGAGATGCGAGAATCCAAGGATCTAAACAAGCTTGAGCTTCATGATCTGTTTGCTAATCTGAAACCCTACGAGTTCGAGCTGGAAACCAGATCTGAGGCTGGACCATCAACCTCCCAACCAACCAAGTCTCTTGCTGCAACAACATCTGAACATTGCTCACCTAAAAAGACATCAGAGCAACTGAGCAACGACGACATGTCCCTCTTCGTCAAGAATTTTGGGAAATTTAAGAGAAGAACTCAAATCCATTCTTTTTCTTATAACAATGTTTTTAAATCTGAACATATTTCTACTGAATAAAATTGTTATAACTGTGGTCGATCAGGACATTTTGAAGTAGATTGCAATAGACCCAATAAAGAGGACAAATCTAATAGGATGAGAAGAGGACCACAGAACGATCCAAAGAAAGATCAACATAAAGAAGGACCAGATATGAGAAGAGGCCCCACAAAAGAGATGATCGCAAAGTGCTTGTTGCTGAAGAGAGCAACAAGAACTGGGTGGAATTAGATTCGAATAATACCTCAAGCAGCTCATCTAGCGAAAGCAAGCAAGAAGAGGTTCACTGCCTGATGGCCAATCAAACAACGGATGATGAGGTGTTTGATTTCTCCAATACTGAATTTACACGTGAGGACCTTATCAACGCACTAAATGAAATGGTCCTTGAGTACCGTAAACTGTCCCAAAAATTCGAGGAAATCAAAGCTGAAAACGGATGTTTGAAAAATAGTTCAGTTGAATCAAGCATTGCTCAGCTTGAGGATAGTGACAGTTTACAAACAGAGTTGAGTAAGCTGAAGATCAACAATGATCTTTTGAGAACTAAGTCTTGTGAGCTCTAATCTGAGAATGAGTGATTAATTCAAGTGATGAGCTCCTGGACTAAGTCTTCTGTTGGGAAAGCTGCACGAGACCCAAAAGCCTTTGAATGACAAATCTGGCTTAGGTTTTAGTGTTGGTGAAAGCAGCTCGGGGAAAATAGTACTCAGTAAGATCTGCCTATGAAAAGTTCAAGAAAATGAATTTTGTCAAAGCCAGTGTGATACATGTGAGTCGGTGAAGTACGATGATCAGATCTCACCAAAGCTGAACCATGAGGGAAAACAAGGTATTGGTTATACCAAGCCTCAGAACTGCAAGCCTAGTTTGCTAAAGAACAGACGTGAGAAATATAAGGCAAAAGCTGGATCTATGTTGTCTATTCCGAACCAGCAAAGGCGTCGTTCAATGAAGGCCAAATATGTATGGGTAAAGGTTCAGCCCAAACGAGATCTGAATGGTCAAAGTGCGAAACCAAAGCTCAACAGATCACGCAATGTTTCTGCACGAACCCTAGTGGATATCCATCCTGAGAAAACTGTCAAATTAATTCAAGTATGGGTCCCGAAAGGGGTAATCCGATCTGGACCCAAGTAAAATTGGGTACCAAAAGTTTATTTTCATGATTTCAGGACAACAGGTACAAAGCTTCAGAAAAATCTATCATTTGGCATCTTGATAGCGGATGTGCGAGGCACACGATGGGAAATCCAAAGCTGCTATCAGATTTGACGCCTCAAAAAGGACCCAAAATCATATTTGGCGACAATTCTCATGGTAACACTATGGGTAAGGGTAAGCTTACCCATAGTAATCTCTCAATTAATGATATTTTAGTTGTTGAAAATCTCTGCTATAATCTGATCAGTATAAGTCAGCTGTGTGACAAAGGTTACACAGTTAACTTTCAAAAGCACACCTGCACAGTTCAGAGTCCGGATGGTCTGACTATATTGGTAGGAAAAAAAATCGTGGAATACCTACGTGGTCAATTGGTCAGAGCAGATGGGATCTGAACAGATTTGCCTAGCAGCTGACTCTTAAGAGCTGGCTGTGGCATCAAAGGATGATCCATCTGAACTTCAAAACTCTTGCCAAACTGATTAAGCTCGTATGCCCAAAATAAATTTTTCTAAGGACAAGATTTCTGCATCATGTCAGTTGGGAAAACATATTCGATCAACTTTTAAAAAGAAAGGCGGTATTCTTTCTTCCCGAAGCTTAGAGCTTTTACATATTGATCTTTTTGGTCCTATACCCGTAACCAGCTTAGGGGGAACAAATTACACCCTGGTTGTTGATGATGATTTTACAAAATTTACATGGGTGTTGTTTTTAAAATCAAAAGATCAAACCGCTGACCAGTTGATTAAGTTTTTAAAACGTTTGCAAAATGAATAATTTTGTACTGTCAACCGGATAAGATCTGATAGAGGTACTGAGTTTTTAAATCATAAGCTATCCTCTTATCTGGAAGACATTGGAATTAAGCATGAGCTTTCAGCAGCTAGAACTCCTCAGCAGAACGGGATGGCTGAGAGGAGAAACCGAAGTTTAAAAGAAGCTTCTCGATCTATGATTGCATATTACGATATTTCTAAAAACTTCTGGGCAGAAGCAGTTAACACAGCTTGCTGCACTCAAAACAGATCTATGATCAATAAGAACCATGACGTTACCCCATATGAGATCTAGAGTGGCAAGAAACTTGATATATCGTATTTCAGGGTTTTTGGCAGTAGATGTTTCATTCACAATAACGGTAAAAGCACCTAACAGATTTTTATACTAAATCTGATGCAGTTATATTTCTTGTATACTCAGCAGTGAGCAAAGCCTACAAAGTGTTAAACAACTGGAGCCTAGCTGTTGAAGAATCAGCTCACGTAGTATTCGACGAGACCAGTTTTCGTTCCAACTCAGCTGCAAGCCTGAGCACACGTCAGGAATCAACCAGCTTAGAAGAATCAAGTGATGATGTGCCACAACAAAGATATTCAGCTGAGATACAACCAGAACTGGACACACCACACGACAATGCACAAGCAGATCTGACAGGTAACCCAATAGTCATCGACTTGATTAACGTTGACCCTGTACAGGAACATATCTCATCTAGTGTGCCAGCTGCGGGGAGTGGAACCAACTACTGCTCAAGTGGATACTCGAGCAGATTCTACAGTACATCAATCGGTATACCAGACCAACTTCATATTCTCAAGTTATCAACGAATCTCATCAATTAGCATCTGGTTCGAATCTGGAACAAAGTTCTTATCAATTGGTATCTGATGAAGCCATTCAACCAGACATCCAAGAAGAACAAGGAGCAAATCCAATCGGATCTGACGTTTCGGTGGAATATAAATCATCCACCCAAGCAGATCATAGGTAACATTCATTATATTGTTCGCAAACAAGGCCAGCTTATGCATGAGTATTTCAATTCAGTATTCATATCGCATATAGAACCAAATCTGATAGACGAAGCCTTAGCAGACCCAAGCTGGATAGATTCTATGTAAGATGAGCTTAGTCAATTTAAAAGAAATAATGTATGGCAACTAGTTCTTTGACCTACTAAGCATTCAGTGATAGGAACTAAATGGGTCTTTAGGAACAAGCTGAATGAGGATGGTGTAGTAATTAGAAACAAGGCTAGACTGGTAGCTCAAGGCTTTAGACAATTAGAAGGAATAGATTTCGATGAGACCTTTGCTACAATAGCTAGACTAGAAGCCATTCGTATGTTTCTTGCATATGCTGCATATAAAGATTTCAAGGTCTTTCAAATCGATGTGAAAAGTTCCTTTCTAAATGGCATCTTATCAGAGGAAGTGTATGTTGCACAACCTCATGTCTTCGTTAATCATACATATCCAGATCACTTCTATAAACTGGATAAGCTCTATATAGGTTGAGGCAAGCACCCAGAGCTTGGTATGACACACTAACAAAATTTCTTATTGAGCATGATTTTGTTATTGGCACTGTCTATAAGACTTTATTTAAATTTGTTAAGAGTGGTCATGTTTTACTGGTACAGATTTATGTTGATGATATTATCTTTGGGTCAACAAACCCCAAACTGTGCCAAAAGTTTTCTAAGTTAATGCAGGATAAGTTTGAGATGAGCATGATGGGAGAGCTGACGTTATTTTTGGGCTTACAAGTCAGACAACTTGAGAATGGGATCTTCATCAATCAAGTTAAATATACGAAAGAACTGCTGAAGAAGTTTGTCATGGAGAATTGTTCAGCAGCAGCTACCCCGATAAGTGCTTCAATCAAATTGGACAAATATGAAGCTGTAACAGCCATAGAGGTATCTTTGTATCGTGGTATAACTGGATCTCTGCTTTACTTAACTGCTAGCAGACCAGACATCATGTTTGCTGTTTGTATGTGTGCTAGATTCCAAGCTGAGCCAAAAAAATCGTACTACATTGCAGTGAAAAGGATTTTAAAATATTTAAAAGGAACTTCCAATGTGGGTCTACGGTATCCCAAATACTCCAGTTTTCAACTAATTGGTTATAGTGATGCACATTATGAAGGATGAAGGATTGATAGACATAGCACATGTGGGACTTGTCAATTCTTGGAAGATCAACTGATTTCCTGGTTTAGTAAGAAGCAGACATCAATTGCTACATCCACAGTTGAAGCAGAGTATCTAGAGTCTGGAAGCTGCTGTGCTCAGATCTTATGAATTCAACACCAGCTCAAGGATTATGGAATTGTTGCTTCTTAAGCGGCTATCTTCTGTGACAATACCAGTGCGATAGCTATCACCCATAATCATGTGCTGCACTCCAGAACAAAGCATCTCAACATCAGGCATCATTTCATAAGAGATCACGTGCTCAAGAGGACGTGTGGCTGGAGTATGTGTCTACAGATCAGCAAGTTGCTAATATCTTCATGAAACTCCTACCAGACGCTAAGTTTTCGTATTTTCGAAACATTCTTGGTCTCTTAGAATTGTCTTGATCTGTCTTTGCGCTAAAAAATTGCAGGTTGAACATCTTTTGTTTACTTCAGATCTGGATCTTCTGTTCAGGGGGAACGAGGAACTCTTCAGATTTGGTAAACTCTTGCATTGGGAGAACCTCAGCTTTAGGGGGAATAATAGATCTGAATTAATAAGTGTTGAGTCAGCTGAATACGTGAGATCTGAATCTATTCAGATTTCGTTTATATACAGTTGATGCTTAAATGTGATCAGATTTGATGGTACCCTGATACATTAAAAAGATCTAAGGTTGTGACGTAATGGCCAAATGGCGCGTGTTTTTACTTTTTACCCCTTGTGGTTAAAATTCAAAGTCTTTTCAAATCTTTTCAAAAATTGATCGCGCCATCGGATGATTGACACGTGTGTTGTCATCATGCGAAATGACACATCCACATTCTCTCTCTTTCATCATTTTGAATTCACTTACCTTTTATACGTCTGTTCATCTTCATTTACAGTTTACCTTGCGAAAAATTACTTTCGAGCTCTATTGGTTTCTAGTGTTCTCTTTGCAGATTATCTTTTTGACGCTTCTCTCCGTTCAATCAACCTTAAAAATTGGCCGTTGCATTGATTAACAACGCTATCCAAATCTACTTCGACTTTGTATTCAGAATGGCAGATGCAGGAATGGTACAGATGTTCAAAGCCCTAGAGTCATCTGGACTACGTGGGTTCCTAGGATGCTCCTCTGCCATCTATGAAGCTGCTTTGGTGGAATTCTTGCACAACGCTTCAGTGAGGGACGACAAAGTGGTCAGTGTCATTCAGGGCAAGTCAGTTGAGATTTGTAAGAAGCTATTTGCTGGAACTTTTGAGTTACCAACAGAGGGGTTGACGGATATGAATGACGTGCCGAAGGACCTGGTGTTTGACGCTAAATACCTATTGCAAAAAGAGGGAGAAGAAGTTTGAGTTTCGGCTATTGAAAGACATCTTGGCTAAGACCGTGAAAATCAAAGACGGTTCTTTTGATGCGGTTACCCATGAGAGGTGTCTGATGATGTCTGCTATCCATGGTGGAGTTAAGGTCAATTGGGGCAGACTGTTGTTCAATATCTTTAAGGACATGGTGACTCCTGCTTCGAAGCAAGCCCGAGGGTTTGCGGTGCAGATCTGTATTCTTTTGAAGGGAGCACCAGACCTGGAATTCGATGAATTGAAGGACTTCCTGACTCTCAAGATTCTTACTGTCAGAACTGTTGGCATGTACTTTGACAAGAACAAGAACATAATTGTTGAAGAGGTGGTGGATGAGCCCGTGGCAAAGGTGGCTAAGAAGGCTTTGACAAAGAGGAGACCAGCTCTTGTTGTTGTTCAGCCTGCTGCAAAAAATAAGAGGACAACTGTGGGGAGACCAGCTCCCGCAAAAGAGAACTTGGCCATTGTTACTGTGGCTCAAAATGTTGAACCCATCTCTGTGATTCCAGCTGCAATTCCTCACGCTCAACATCGTCGTGCACCAAAGAGGAAATTGGTGTTGCAAGAAGGTTCTGATGATTAAATTGTTGATAATATTATTCATCAGGTGATTGCGGAGACAGCTCAGATTGAGACAGAGGAACTAGTTGTGATGAAGACTGCTAAAATAGAACCTCTGGTTGAGACGGAGAGTATGATAGATGTTTATCTATCACTAATTATGAGGAAGAAGAACCTCTGGTTGAGACGGAGAAGGAGAAGGAGAAAGAGAAGGAGAAGGAGAAGATGAGTGAATCGACAGACACATAGCCCATGAGCAAGGTTCTGGCGCGTACTGAAAAATCTACATCTGATGAAGAGTCCATGCCCATAGATGATCTTTTGGAGCAGATTCCTGAAGATATTATGTTTCCATCAGTCACCGCTGCGGAGCAAATTAAGATAACCTTTGGTAGTGGGATTGAGATATGGGAGAGGGATTGGTACAAGGAAAGCCTCCCTCAGATTCCTGTTGCAGATAAGGGGAAGTGCCCCTTGTTGAAAAAGATGAGATAAAAGGGCATCCGGCCCGAGAAATGTTCACTTTGAGTTGCGGAGATAGTGATTTCTTGTACAGATCAGGGGGCAAGTTATAGAATAGATTAGTTCATTATTCTTCATTCAGTTTTTTGGGGGTCAGTATCAGACATTGTTGCAAGGAGGAACAGATTTTGGTCTGGGCAGAGGCAGATTCTATACAGACAGCTGTGGCAAGGCATATGTACATAGTAGCAAAGTATCGAGAAATGTTGTTGAGAAAATTTTTGGAGGCAAGACATAGAAATTTTGAATCCGGCACGCCCACAACAGCCATTGATCTACAAGTTTTGGAAATGCTCTCTAACGCTCATCACATTGCGTTGAAACAATTGATGGAGCATATGAGGCAACATAAGCTGAAGTGGATACGGCCATCTGCCTCAAATATGTTTGAAGGAGCCATTGTACAGCGTGGAGCAATAATTGCCAGAGCTCATCCGACTATAAGATCTACCTGCTAGATAAGGGAGTTAATCTTGATCGACGGAGTTTGGAAAGTTTTGGAGGGCTCATATAAGTGGGTTCACGAGCGCAAGGCAACTATTTCTGGCGAGCAACAACATCTGTCTCAAAGGACATTTTTGGACGCACTCGCCCCCATATGTATTTTTGTTGAGCCAGTTCAAGATCTGGGCTCTAAACTGTCTGTCATTAAGATTTGGGCTGGGCCAGAGTTTGCATTGATATTGTACAGTTTCATCTCTTTGGTCATCTTCGGCCAGTGCGTACCTACAATCTGTGTACAGCTATAGTTCCTGTAGGACCAGTTTTGGATAGAAGTGCTGTTCCGAGGAGGGTTCTTAATAATGTTCAGAGTTTTATACAAGCAGAAAGTTTTGGTGATTTCTTTGTACAGGATATATATCAAAGAATTTCTTCAAAATCCAGTACAGAAAGTTTATTATCTATCAGTTTGCAAATTCCATATGCGATTCCAGCCACTTCGAGTTCTTCAAGATCTAGTTCATCCGGTGATTCTCGAATGGTTTTCACAGCCGATGATCTTCCTTCAAATTTAGCTTTTGACTCGACACTCTATGAACAGATCCGATCCAACCGAACCAACCGGTCCGTCCGAACCGGCCGGCCCAAGAAAGCACCCTAAATCTATCGCGCCAACCGCCGTCGCCGCCTCTCACGACCACGCGACTTCTAGCGCCTTGATCTCCCTGATCTGGCCACCCCTGGTCGGAGCCCCGTTGGCTTAACCATCCCCAGGTCCAGCCGGTTTCAATGAAACGAACCACAGCCCCAACCATCGGCTACAGTGCACACACGAAGTGCAAGAAGAGGGCTGCTCACCCATGCGCGGCGCACCATGCGCTCACCACGACCAGCCATGGTTTGGATTGAACCAGACTTCTTCTCATCACCTAGGGACCACCATGAGACCACTAAGGACCATCCCCAAGCCCCTAGAGCCCACCTCGACCGAAGCCTCACATATTTGGATCAAAAAATATGTTAGAAAATATGGGACATGCATGGATCTTCAACATGGTGTAAGATCAATCTAAAACGCATAAAAGTCATAAAATTTTTCATGAAATACAGTTTAATATAATTTAAATGGCGATAAAAAGGATTGATATCACATGCCTGATTTGTAGAAGAGGTAGAACTGCGAGTTACCGACGCTGTAGACACGAGATCGGGGCACGACCGCCTATGGATCACCAAACTTCACAAATTTTTGAAGGGGTTGTTCTTGAGAGGGGGAGTGGATGAATATGGAAGCTAGGAGGAGTCTAGGTTTAGAGAAATTTGTGTTTTGAAATAATGGGGTGACAAATTTGACCCCTATAGAGTTAATTAAGAAAAAGGAATGATTACGACAGGTTTGCCCCTCCATTATTTAAAAAGCTAATCAAAATTCATAACTTGGCTGAAGAAATATCAATTTTTTGAAATCAAAGTCCCCTCATATTTTAAAACACCTTAAAATCCATTAAAATAGCCCGTAAGGGCGAAAAACTGGTTCCCCTCCAAAATAATAATAAAAGCCCCAATTTTCAGAAATTGATGCTTAAAAATAATAAATTTGTTCTTAAAAATCTAAGAACTTAGAAATCTCAAATTATTTTTATTTTGGTCGTCCCTAGTCTCGTCCAAACGTCCGTAACTCAAACAGGCTGAAAAACAAGACATACATACCATGCAACATAAAATCATAAACAAATCACATAAAATGACATGTAATAATCTAAAATTATTTTTCCCCTAGTCATGCACTCATTTCTACGTTGTCAGGAATTTCTAGGCGTTACATCATCAAAGGGTGTTTGCCTCCACATCGACCACAAAAGTTAGCCCTAGGGCTACTACTACTGCTCGAACTGCCCGAACCAGAAGAACTAGAACACTGCTTCTTCTTAAACTGATGGTCACGAGGCCTGAACCTGTGGCGTCCAAATTTTTGTGCTGACTCCTGAGGCTGCTGGAATGACTGAGAAAATTGGCAAGGTTGTGCCTCTAGAACATTTGGACGTACACCTTGAGCAGCTTGTGACTAAATCCGAGACCTGCGGTTCCACAACCCTTCCTCGATATCCATCACCTTGTCCACCGCATCCGCATAGCTTGTAGGTGAACTGGCCAACACCAAAGAATAAAGATCTTCGTTCAGCCCTTCCAAGAATTAATTTCTCTTCTCCCTCTCACGGTCAGACACATGAGGAACATAGGCAAGGAGAGAAGAAAACCTTCTAGCATACTCCCCCACAGACATGGTTCCTTGAACCAAATTATCGAACTCGCACTCCCGGGCATTGACATAGGACTCCGGAACATACTCTTGATGGAATGTAGTACAAAAACTGCCCCAAGTAATCCCCACACCAGTCTCCTCAAGAGTTCGTGAAGCACCTCTCCACCAGCGCTCTGCATTCTTCCTCAATTGTAAGGTCGCTAAACTCAGTCTACACTCATCATCGTAACACACTCGATCAAACAGCCCTTTAATGTACTGCAACCAGGACTCAGCATCGGAACTAGACTCATCACCATTGAACTTTTTAGGATTCATCCGCTGAAACCTCGCCATGATCAGTTCCATTTCGTCCACACGGGCAGCCAACACATCCACCTCTTCATCAACATGTCTCGCACGCCTACGAAAAGGGATACTACGCTCTACCTCCTCATAGTTGTGAGCCTCAGATTCTATCGGGATCTGCATGGTAGCTCTACCCCTGCGTCTAGGTGGCATCTAGGCAAACACTAATACAGTAAGATCACACAGCAAATATATCACATAGTCAAAAACATGCAACAAGAAACAAAGTGTCTAGACTCAAGTGTGGTCAAAAGAATTCGAGCTTATCCTAGTTTAAGCTCTGATACCAAAAATGTTAGGCCCGGTGTACATAACAGAGATTAACCACAATAAGAACAGCGGAATAATTTTGAAAATTGTTATTTATTGCATGTTTTATCTATGATTGAGCATAGATAAAATTGTTGTTTATTGCATGTATAAGTCGTTGTTTATTGCATGTTTATCTATGATTGAGCACCGGACCTGACAATCTAGTACTTACTCGAAGCACTACCTGAACAGAAGAACCAGATCTGCCCATAAACGAACAACGACGCACCGTAGCTCCTTCGAATTCTTCTTCCAGCTTCACCCAAGCCTTCGAAAGTGGTCATAATGGAAGCGTCTCAACAAGGAGAACTCAACGCTACCAATCTTGCTCCAGTCGAAGTCTTCTACCGACGGCAATCAAAGAAGATAAGGTTCGGTGAACAGTAGTAACTAGGGTATCGCGACAGAGTAAACTCATGGGAAATAATTGCGAGACCATAGCCAAAGTCCTCTATATATACAATTTAAATCTCCCCAAATCTGCTAAACAGTAGCCACTGACAACACAGGGCTCACAGCTGATACCAACTCAGGTCTGAGTACTACTCCAGATCTGGACCATACGCCATACCATCACGCTACAACCAAACGATGTCGCACATGAGTACGCTCAGAGAGACTAGCTCGCACCCAGATTTGGTTTCCCAAAACGGTGTCGCACCACAATCCAGATCCCGCAACCAGCCACTCTCACACAAGCACTGACCAGCGTCTACTGTTAACTCGAAACGAAGACGCATTACTTTTCGGTCTGGACAACCCGAAACCGGTCTACACCAAATTACAAACCAAGCCGGTCCATGTAGTGCTACCCCGAAACCGGTCTACACCAAATTACGAACCAAGCCGGTCCACGTAGCGCTACCAGATTTCACCCTCAAATTTGGTTTCTCCCAGAACGACGTCGCTTCACCATCCGTGCAGGAGATTCAACTAGCGTACCCAGAATGGCTTGCGACAACCAGATTTGACCACCAGCCTTGATTACCATCAACCAGCGCTAAAGATGAAGTCACCAACCAGCACTTCTCAACTCCCAAATCTGGTTACTACCCCACAGAATTCTCCAACCGTCCAGAGCTGCTTCCAATACACTTACATAGAGACCCGATTACGTTCACCAAGTATACCAGCTCAGAGCTGGACCGTCCGAGATCTGCTCACGCCAGACTGGTCTATACTTAACACGATTAATTAACTTAATTGTTCCAAAAATATTTCGGGTCTCACAATTGTTGTTGTGATAAATCGTGTGTACCATGATGCTGTTATTGAGGACGAGCGACAATACCGTGCTCCTCATCTCCCTGTTGGGTAGTTGTTAGCCTCTATGAGACGAGTGTATAGCTACCACGCTCTCATGAGCTTTGGCAACAGCGGGTTGAGTAATCTGGTTTATGCTCTGGTACAGTGTGCTGACACGAGTGGATAGCTACCACGCTCTCACATGCTTCGTCCACTTTCTCCTTGTGATCTGTTGATAGCTGCTGAGCTGGTCCTTGAGCTCCTTTTGCTTCCTGATTCGTTTGTCGCCTTAGCATCCTGTTGTCTCATGCATAGCACGTGCCTTTATATCTGTTGCTATCTATTTGCTGTTTTATTGCTCTCCGTACTGATGTTTGACCCCTGTCCCTCTGGGGCAGGTTTTTTTGGTTGTCTGTGTGCTGTTCAGGTTACCAAGGTTTCTTAGCTGGTCGTATAGATGACTCAACTGGTGGTGCCTCAAGAGGTGGATAGAGTGTCCCAGTTATCTATATTTTATAATTATGTATTAGAGTCGTCATCGGGGAATGTCCCGTAGTGATGTTCTATTGTTGATTTGAAATTCTATTGTTTTGGGATGCTCGTTGTTTGTATTAGTTATCTGCAACTGTTGGTGTATGGTTTTGGGTTGTTGTAAAATCAATATTTTTAGTATAAAAGTATTTTCAAATTATGTTTTCTAAGTCAGGCCAAAGCAAAAAAAATTTAGCCACTTTTAAATGCTTCCGCAGTTGTTAAATTGCATGGTTAATCTCTGTTGTGTACACCTGGCCTGACATATCATGTGCTCAAGAAGGACGTCAGGATGGAATACATCTCCACAGAACAACAAGCTTTTGATATATTCACCAAGCCACTTCCTGAATCTATGTTTTCCTATTTCCGAAATATACTTGGTCTATAGATCTGCCCTAATCTATTCTGTGCAGGTGATCAGGAGATGCTAAGCTTAGGGTGAACCTTTGGCTTAAGGAACCTTCAGCTTAGGTAAATCTAGCTTAGGTACCTTCAGCTTAAGGGGAACCAACAACTTACGGGATATTCTCAGCTTAGGGGGAATATTCAAATCCGATATAATAAACTATAAGTCACTGAATGTGCGTGAGCTGTATAATTCAGATTGCACGCATATACAGCTGATGCTTATCCCCGAGATGATCTGATTTACCCCTGATGAAATATTAAATTTATGGTTGTGTTTTCTTTCCATAATCAAATTTTTCGACCCCCATAGGAGTGTCATCTATAGTGAAGAATATACAAGAACCGTAGTACTGGGATTTGGCGAAATCAAATCTGTATCCAGAGGACGCTGAGAGACACTAGCAAAACCGACAGGATTGGATGAGCGGACTCAGAACTAGAAGAGCTCGAATCTGAAAGAATCATATGTACATATGTAACTCTGTGAAAAACACCAAAAAAAGCTGTGGCATCTACCGCGACATCACTGTACTTACTGCTACTATGTCACGACAAAAATTGTGTGATCCAACTGTTTGCAAGCTATCGACTGTAGAAGACTGTAGAACTTCTATGCAAACATCAGCCCATTGTTTGTGAAGTACTTTTAAAAATTCACTCACGGGGTCAAGAGTATCATCGAATTGCATCTGTGGTGACAATTCTATCTCGAGAGAGACGGGTCGCTTGGGAAGGCGCTGGCATAAGTCATTTGCTTCTTGAATAACCCAAGACCCATCAACCATGGTTTTGGTTTGAAGCCAGCACAGAGACCTGGTGGAAGTATTTGATCGTGCAATCACTGCACCACGTTCTCTTGGGTCTCCCTCAAATAGTCTTGAACTGCAAATGCGTTCCCACTTCAGCCCATGAATCCTCATCTGTGTTTGTAGTGTCTCCACTGCAAAGATATGATCACTGGAGAGCAAAGCAATGATCTGAAGATCAGTTGCTGTCGAGGGCTGACCAGCTTGAAAGTGTTGGCGATGGGATTCCAAGAATTTCCTCAAAAGCATCTCTCTGTATTTGGCAATTGTAAACTCCCGCCGCCTCACATCTGTCTCTAATGAATCCGTCTCTGCCCATGCTAAAAACTCCTTCTATTTGACAATAATGTCTTTTACTAACTCAAGATCTGCTAATTTACTTAAACTCAAGGAATGAAAGAACGAAACAACATCTGCCATTACCTTCTCACGAAGCTATGCAAGGAAGCCTATATATGCACATATCAAACTGAACATCTCTCGGGCCGGGTGCCCTTTTATTGTATCCTCAACAAGTGGCTCCTTACCCTTGTCAGCTGTACCAATTCGAGGGAGACTGGCCTTGTACCAGTCACCTTCGTGGACTTCCAGAATCTCAATGCTACGTTCTAATTTTATTCTTGTAATTTCTGCGGCTGTTACTGAAGGCAACATCATGTCTGCTGGAATCTGTTTCAGAATATCTTCAAGGGACATTGATTCTTAATCAGATGTGGTAGAGACAGTGAGTTCTAGAGCCTTGCTCACGGACCCTGTGTCCTCAGATTCTGTCATGGTCGCAACATCCTTAGCTAGACTCAACTCCTCAGTATCCACTGGTTCAATATTTGTCTCCTCTGCTTCGGCAGACTCAATTATCTTACTTGGTTGCTTAAACCCAGACATGTCGTCGTCCTCCCCATATTTCAAAGGTTCTTGAAGAAGCTGTTTCGGTGCAGTAAAAGATGCCATTTTCCTAGCAATTTCATTTTCAGCTCCATCAAGATTATCATCCTAATAATTGACAGCACTCGAGCGCTCAGTATCCCCAAATGCTATATCATCAGATCTGGTTAACGATGGTTCCTCCATATGTGTTTCCATCTACACTGTTTCCGTAATGTGTATCAATAATTTTATCCACATCATCAGCGGTTGTCTGTTCCCTTTAGTGCTCTACAACATCCACCACATCTGGTTCTTGCTCCACAATTTCATCATCAGAACCTGCTGGCAACTTCAACCTCCTCTTCGTTGCTTTGTGTTTAAGAGCAGGAGGGGTATCCGGTGATATCATTTGGATAGGAACAGATTCTTACGCTACTGTCGCAAGCGCCAATTTCTTATCGGCCAGAGTATCTTTCCTCGTTCTTCTCTTCCTCTTAATAGCTGGTGTTCCATCAGTAGAAGTAGGTCTCTTCTTAGACACTGCCTTCTTTTTCTCCGCAGGTTTCTCCACCACTGGCTCATCCTCATCAACATATATATTCTTGTTTTTCGCAAGATACGTGCCAACAGTCCTTGCGGTGAGAATCTTCAGAGGTGGAAACTCTTTTGATTCACCCAGTTCCAATCCTGGGGCATTTTTCAAAAATACACATATCTGCACCGCATATCCCCTGGCTTGCCTCGTATCTGGAGTCACCATATCCTTGAAAATTTTAAACAACAACCTTACCCAGTTTACAGGCACGCCCCCATAAATAGCAGTCATCATTAGGAACTTCTCATGGGTCACACAATCAAAGGACCTAGCCTTCACAGTAATGGACTTTGCCAGGATATCATTCAGCAGCCTAAACTCAGACACCATTTCCCTCTTCTTACAGGATATACTAATCAGTTTACCACTATAAGATAAGGCACACCTCGGTTCAAGAATAATATCCTGAGACACTTCATGCAAATCAGTCAGACCCTCCATCGGTAGCTCAAAACTTCTAGCAAACAGTTCCTCTGAAATAGCCACCGGTTTTCCTTGTACCGTACTTACAACTATACCATCCCTAACAAAGGCATTGTGAAGGTACTCTACCAGAGCAGCTTTGAATAAGGCCGAGGAGCATCCCAGAAATCCACTGAGGCCAGATTCCACCAGGTCTTCGAACATAGAGACTATCCCTTCGTGGTCCATACCTAGAACTGATGCGAAGTAAACTTGCACAGTGTTGTTGGTCAAAGCAGAGGCCACTTCTGATAGGATGAAAAGAGATGGTGATGCCGAACGATAGATTATCTGCAAAGGTAATCAAGGAAAAACAAGAGCACAAGATAGCAAGGTAGTAAATTTCGCAAATGAAGGGTTAGAAAGAAGAAATCTCCTTAATATAATTAGAGAAAGTAAACATGTAGATGTGACGTTTCGTATGATGACAACACGTGTCTATCATCCGATGGCGTGAAAAGGATTTTGGAAAGATTTTGGAAATAATTTTTGACAACATTTGAAAAGATTTTTGAAAATCATTTAGAGATTTAACCGCAAGGGGGTAAAATGGTAAAATAAAAACAGGCGCCATTTTATAAATTACGTCACAGCCTTAAAAATTTATATTTCATCAGAGGCTACCAGATCTGACCACTTATAAGCATCAGTTGTATATGCGCCAAATCTGAGTAGGTTCAGATTTCACGCATTCAACTGACTCAATGCTTATCAATTTAGATCTGATGTTCCCCCTAAATCTGAGGTCCTTCCAAGTCTGAGAGTGTATCAAATATGACGAGTCCACATTCCCCCTAAACAATAGACTGAGATCTGAGAAGCACATAAGCTGTTCAACCTGCAATTGTTAGCACATGGGCAAATCAAGGCAGTTCTAAGAGACCAAGAATATTTCTGAAATAAGAGAACTTAGCGTCTGGTAGAGGCTTTGTGAAGATGTCGACTACTTGCTGATCAGTCGACACATACTCCAGCCGGACGTTCTTCTTAAGCACATGATCTCTTATGAACTGATGCCTGATGTCGATATGCTTTGTTCTAGAATGTGGCACTGTATTTTGAGTGATCGCGATTGCACTGGTGTTGTCACGGAGAATAGGTGCTTCAGAAGCATCATTGCCATAGTCTTTTAGTTGGTGTTGAATTCATAGAATTTGAGCACAACAGCTTCCAGCTGCTAATTTTTCTGCTTAAGCTGTGGACGTTGCAATTGAGGTCTGCTTCTTACTGAACCAGGAAATCAATCGATCTCCTAAGAATTGACAAGTCCCACTGGTGCTTAGCCGATCAATTCTGCATCCTGCATAGTCTGCATCACTATAACCGATTAGTTGAAAGTTTGAGTCTTTGGGATACCAAAGACCCACGTTGGAAGTTTCTTTTAAGTACTTTAATATCCGTTTTACAGCTATGTAATGCGATTGCTTTGGCTCCGCTTGAAATCTAGCACACATATAAATAACAAACATGATTTCTGGTCTGCTAGCAGTTAGGTAAAGGAGGGAGCCTATAATATCGCGATATAATGATACCTCAAGGCAGATCCAGCTTCGTCTTTATCCAATTTGATTGATGAGCTCATAGGATTTGCTGCTGCTGAACAATTGTCCATGCCAAACTTCTTCAGCAGTTCTTTCGTGTATTTGGCTTGATTTATGAATATTCCATTGTCAATCTGTCTCACTTGAAGTCCTAGAAAGAATGTCAGCTCTCACATCATGCTCATCTCAAATTTATCCTGCATCAAATTGGAAAATTTCTGGCACAATTTGGGGTTAGTTGACCCAAATATAATATGATCTACATAAATTTGCACTAACAGAACATGATTAGATTTCACAAATTAAAATAGCGTCTTATCAACTGTGCCTATAGTGAAATCATGCTCAATAAGAAACTTAGACGGTGTATCATACCAAGCTCTGGGTGCTTGCTTCAACCCGTATAGAGCTTTATCCAATTTATAAACATAATCTGGATATGTATGATTAACGAAACCAGGAGGTTGTACAACATACACTTCCTCAGTTAGGATCAAATTAAAATAGCGTCTTATCAACTGTGCTATAGTGAAATCATGCTCAATAAGAAACTTAGACGGTGTATCATACCAAGCTCTGGGTGCTTGCTTCAACCCGTATAGAGCTTTATCCAATTTATAAACATAATCTGGATATGTATGATTAACGAAACCAGGAGGTTGTACAACATACACTTCCTCAGTTAGGATGCCATTAAGAAATGCACTCTTAACATCCATTTGAAAAACCTTAAAGTCTTTATATGCAGCATAGGCTAAGAACATGTGAATGGCTTCTAGTCTAGCTAAAGGTGCAAAGGTTTCATCGAAATCTATGCCTTCCATTTGCCTAAAGCCTTGAGCAACTAGTCTATCTTTGTTTCTTGTTACTACTCCATCTTCATTCAGTTTTTTCCTAAAGACCCATCTAGTTCCTATTACTGAATGATTAGAAGGTCTAGGTACAAGTTGACATACATTATTTCGCTTAAAGTGATTTTGTTCTTCTTGCATAGCATCTATCCAGCTTGGGTCTGCTAAGGCTTCATCTATATGCTTAGGTTGTATGTGCGAGATAAATGATGAATCAAAATGATCACGCAATATTTGGCTTCGTGTGCGAACATGATAATTTATGTTACCTATGACCTTCTCGGGTGGATGATTTCTATTCCGCCGTAGATCAGTTCCGATTGGATTTCTCCCCATTCTGCTTAGATGTCTGGCTGGATGATCACATCTGGATTGTTTGATGTCAATTGATAAGATCCTTGTTCCTGATTTGATCCAGATATTAGTTGAGATGTGCTCTCATTTTGTGCATCAGATGTTGATTGATGTACTATGGGATCTGTTTGTGCAACATCTTGAGCATTGATTGCTTCGGTTCCAGCAACTGGTACACTTGATGAGATCTGATCCTGCCCCTGGTCAACTTTATTCAAATCAGTAACCACTGGGTCACCTATCAGATCTGTTTGAGCGTTGTCATGCGGTGTGTCCAGCTCTGGTTGTAACGCCGCTGAGTATCTTTGTTGTGGCACATCATCATCTGAGTCATCAATGCAGGATGATTCTAATCGTGTGCACAAATCGTTGAGGCTCGCAACTGAGTTGGATCTAAAGCTTGTTTCATCAAAAACAACGTGTGCTGATTCTTCAACGGTCAGACTTCGATTGTTGAAAACTCGATAAGCTTTGCTCACTGCTGAATAACCTAAGAAGATAACCGCATCAGATTTTGCATCAAAATCGGTTAGGTGCATTTTACCATTATTATGAATGAAACATCTGCACCCAAACACCCTGAAATATGATATGTCAGGTTTCTGGCTACTCCAGATCTCATAAGAGGTTTTATCGTGCAACTTATTTATCATTGATCTGTTCTGAGTGTAGCAAGCTGTATTAACTGCTTCTGCCCAAAATTTTTGAGAAATCCCGGAGTAAACGATTATAGATCTAGCAGCTTCTTTTAAATTACGGTTTCTCCTCTAAACCAGCCCGTTCTGCTGAGGAGTTGTAGCTGTAGAAAGCTCATGCTCTATTCCTATGTAATCCAGAAAAGAAGATAATTTTTGATTTAAAAACTCGGTACCACGATCACTTCTTATCCGATTGACTGTACAAGATTTGTCATTTTGTAAGCGTTTTAAAAGCCGAATCAGTTGGTCAGCGGTATCAGATTTTGATTTTAAAAACAGCACCCAAGTGAATTTGTAAAATCATCAACAACAACTAGGGTGTAGTTCGTTCCCCCTAAGCTCGTTAGGGGAATAGGACCAAAAAGATCCATAAGTAAAAGCTCTAAGCTTCGAGAAGAATGTTTACAGCCTTTCTTTTAAAAGTAGAACGAATTTGTTTACCAAGCTGACATGCGGCACATATCTTGTCCTTAGAAAAATTAATTTTAGGAATACCAGGAACCAGTTCATGCTGACTCAATTTGGCAAGCGGTTTAAAGTTCAGATGATTCATTTGCTGATGCCACAACCAGCTCTTGGAGGAGTTAGCTGCAAGGAAGATTTGCTCAGATTCCATTTGCTCTGACCAATTGATAATGTAGGTATTCCCCAATCTTTTACCTACCAATACAGTCAGACCATTTGGACTCTGAACTGTGCATGTGTGTTGTTGAAAGTTAACTATGTAACCCTTATCACATAGCTGACTATGCTAATCAAGTTATAGGTATTCCCCAATCTTTTACCTACCAATACAGTCAGACCATTTGGACTCTGAACTGTGCATGTGTGTTAGTTGAAAGTTAACTATGTAACCCTTATCACATAGCTGACTATGCTAATCAAGTTATAGCGCAAACTGTCAACTACTAAAACATCAGATATTGAAATTTTACCGTGGGTAAGCTTACCCTTATCCACAGTGTTACCATGTGAGTTATCACCAAAAATGATCTTCGCTCCTCTGTGAGGTGTTACATCTGATAGCAGCTTTGGGTTACCCGTCATATGTCTTGCACTGCCACTATCCAAGTACCAAAATAATCGACTCATCTCCAGCCTTGTACCTGTTGTCCTGCAACCACAAAAACTAATTTTGGTACCCAATATTACTTGGGTCCAGATCGAATTACCCCTTTCGGGACCCATACTTGAATTACCTTAACAGTTTTCCCAGTATGAGAGTCCATAAGGGTGTGTGCAGAAATATGGTGAGATATGTCGAGCTTTGGTTTGGTATTTTGACCATTCAGATCTCTTCGGGGCTGAACCTTTCTCCAATCAGTTTTGACCTTCTTAGAACCACGTCTTTGTTGGTTCTAAACAAACGACTTGGATCCATCTTTCGCCTTTTCTTTGTCAAGTCTGTTCTTTATCCAACTAGACTTAGAGTTCTCGGGTCTGACATAGCCAATACCAGCTTTCCCTTTCTGATTCAGTTGCCCCGAGATCTGGCCATCATACCTTACTGACTCGCATGTATCATGTGTCACACTGGCTTTGACAAAATTCATCTTTTTGAATTTGTCATATACCAGATTTGACTGAGTATAGGTCTCTCTGGAGTTGCTTTCACCAGTATTGAAACCTAAGCCTGATTTGTCATTAAGTGGATTTTGAGTCTCCTGCAACTTACTCAGAGAGACAGAAGACTGTGTCCAGGAGCTCATTACCAAATTTAACATTTGGTTTTCTGATTCGAGCTCAAAGGATCTTAATCTCAATGATTCATTCTCATTCTTCAGCTTACTCAACTCGATTTTTAAACTGTCAGTTTCACCAAGTTGAACGGTGCATGGTTCTACTGAGCTATTTTTCAAATCCATGTTTTCAGCTTTGACTTCCTCGAATGTTTGTGAAAGCTTTTTGTTCTCATGGACCATTTCATTGAGTGTGTTGATTAGGTCCTCCCGTGTAAGTTCAGTATTTGAAAAGTTGAATACCTCTTCCTCTGTGGATTGTTTGGCCATTAGACAGTGAGTTTCCTCTTGGTCACTATGGCTTGATGAGGAGATGCTTGAAGTGGAGTCCGAATCCAAATCCGCCCAATTTTTATTGCTCTCCTCTGCAACAAGTGTCAGGCCTCCTGCTCACAACAGAGTAAAATCATACAACACATGCGGAAGCTAGTAAAAAAGTTGGTAAAATTTTCGCTTTTGGCCTCACAGTTTAAAACAATATAATTTAAAATACAACAATACTTAAAATAATCCCAGTTTAAAAACAACCAACAACGGTTACAACAATAATCATACAGCACAGAAAATGGCATCCCCTGGCTCACAGCCAGTTACAATAGCCTAAGCATCACCCGGGACATCCCACCCAAAAGGTGATACCAATGTATATAAATAATATACATAACTGGGACACCCTAACCACCTCCTGGGGCACCTTCAGCTGGGTTAAACCCACGACCAGCTATAAAACCTGGGTTCCCTGAAAACAACACAACAAGGAAAACAAACCAAGCCCCAGAGGGACATGGGGTCAAACCCCAGTAAAGAGAGAAACTATAAAACAACAGTAAACAACATTAATAAAATGCAGATGCTATGCATGAAACCAGGGAAAACAGCCGAATGCTACAACCAAGGAAAGGAGCCAATGAACGCAATGCATAGCTCAACGAAATATGCAACAGAGTATGTGGCCACGGTGAGTGTAGGACATGTGGGAGCTACCCACTCACCCCTACTCGCCCACCAATACCAGATGCATAAATCGCTCGACCTGTCGTTGCCAAACCTATGAACTGTGGTAGTTAGCCACTCGGCGCATAGGGGCTAACACATCCCAGCAGGGATATGAGAGTGTGGAATCACCGCTCGCCCTCGCATCCTGGTAATAAACAGATCAACAACAACGAAACAAGGGCTGCCAAAAGCTGAAATGTGATTATAATGCGTGTATGCAACATGCTGGAATGACAAGCATATATCATATGCACAACAGCAATATCAACAGCAAGTATACACCACATAATTCACGGACATCTCACAGAACCGCAGCTTCACAAGGCAAATATACACGGCAGCCAACAATTAGCCATCTCACAAATTATCCAAGCCATAAACTCACTGATTTACAAGCTCCAAATCCATACCTTAACACCTGCTAGAACAACACAGACAAGATATCAGGGAAGCTAACAGAACGCTACAGAGGTCACGGTCTGGGAGCAACAGCTCAACCAGCAACTCATCAACGCGTACAACTTAACTGGAAGCTTAATTCAAGGCTAAGTCTAAGATCTTATCAACAATTCGAAGTTCTACATCGACGACACAACACACAGCCGGAGACAGTGACTTCGCGATCCACAACCAGCCAACGACAGCCTCCACAAATAATATGGAATTGAAGAGCTTCTCAAGAGGAGTCCAACGCTACCTCGAACGTACCAAACGGTGGCCGGAAACGATGGGAATTAGCCGGAGAAACTCACGGTGAACAGTAACCTAGGGTTCAAAGCGAAGAACAACTATCAGGAGAATATTTCGCTAAGTATGGGAACTGGTATCTCAAATCGAAGACCAAGTCCTCCTATTTATATACCTCGCAACGACTGGAATCTAATTAAAACGTCCACCGAAAAAACCAGACGATGCATTGTTCATTCAACCAATAGCTGATACAATTATACCAGACGCCATAACTAATAAATCCCAACAACTCAAAACGACTTCGCAAGGTGACACGTCACTCGATACTTGCGACTGGTCCTCAAACCCAAAAGCTGGACAACCCAACGACTGGATGCTTCACAAACCGAAAACTGGTACCAGACGTTGCATCAAAACGCTTCGTTCCAACTTATATAAACGAAGTCGCACAGACCCAGCAGCTGGTCGCTAACCCAACGACTGGATTCCTTAGCGCTAACCAAAACGACGTCGCACATCCTACGTCATCCAGTCGCTAACTCTCGCACAAAACAACCAGACGCAAGCTACAGGAAAGTTGACCCGCGTTGACATTTGCTCTCGGCCGCTCAACCAGGCGCAACAAACTCCTCGCAGCTGGTACCAGACTTCGCCTAAACGACGGCGTATCGAAATCTCGCGATACCACATAAACGTTGCGACTAGTTTTCACCACCGACCAGCTTTCACCTCAAAAACCCAAGATTACAAAAACTTCCAGAATTGCTCAAAATGTGAAATCTGACCCGAAAATACAACCAACACCACAACAATTAATCTTTTATCAAATTCAGGTCTCACAACAAGTTCTTTACGATCGCTCTTTCTAGTTGGCCTTTTGTCAGTTCTAGTTCTCCTTCTTGTTAGAGTAGATGCCCAACTAACCAACTTGTGGCGTGTGGGTTTTATAGACTCTTGTACAAACGATCTTTATATATGATATTCGCATTTTCTTATATGGCATTCTTTACTTTCATTATGTGTGTAATGATTTACAATTGCGTTGAGTAAAGACCTATAGAATGCACTTAAGCGTATGTTAGATGTGATAGTGGGTATGACGGCTATCATGAAACACATCTAATAGTCGCTGTGTATTCTGAAATGTTCCTAGTCGATTGGGCCGTCAAAATGAGGATAAGGCTACAAACGATCTTTATATATGACATTCGCATTTTCTTATATGGCATTCTTTACTTTCATTATGTGTGTAATGATTTACAATTGTGTTGAGTAAAAGACCTAGAATGCACTAAAGCGTATGTTAGATGTGATAGTGGGTATGACGGCTATCATGAAACACATCTAATAGTCGCTGTGTATTCTGAA